>JAECMU010094338.1:0-15815 GCA_016106625.1 Dracogyra subfuscus | reverse complement strand
ATATATATTAAATTACCTTTATTTTTTTTAACATCACCACTAGAGTACATTGATTTATTAATCAAAGGCTATTGGATGTAAAAACATTTGTTAATTCTGACATAGTCTTACAGATGAAACCTGCTACATTTTTCCATCAGTAGCAAGGAATCTTTTATATGTACCATCCCACGGACAGGGTAGCACATACCATGACCTTTGAAATACCAGTTGTGGTGCATTGATGAAATATGAAATAGCTCAATTGGCCCACTGATGGGGATTAATCTTAAACTGACCACACATCAAGCAAGAGTTTTACTAGGGAGCGGAACATAGTCCAGTGGCAAAGGTCTTTTTTGATGCACTGGTCAGTTTAGTATCAATCCCCATTGGTGTGCCCACTGGGCTATTTATCGTTCCAGCCAGTGTACCAAGACTGGTATATCAAAGGTCCTGGTATGTGTTATCCTGTCTGTGGGATGTTACATATAACAGATCCCTTGTTATTAATGATTTTTTTTTTAGCAGATTTCCTTTCCAATAGTCAGTAATTAATAAATCAATGTGCTCTAGTGGTGTCTTTAAACCAAATAAACTTTAGCTTTAATTAATGGCTTGTACCAAGTATTTCATATTTTCTGTTCTTAGATCATTAATAGAGATACTATTGCCACCAGGTGATCAATCTAAAAACTCATTATAGCTTTCATTCTCTGGTCAGAGATGTCAGGGCATTCATATCCACCACTGAATCAACATACTCAGGTAGAAAGCACTGGGGGGAAGAAGAAGAAAAAGACAAACAAATAGGTTAATCAACCACGCCACCCTAATTGGGCCCCTCAAATACCTGTACAGCTCTCCGATTGTCCCAGCATTGCGAAAAGCCAGACACACCTCTTTTGATTGGACTAATCACCTTCCGAGGTCTTTGTGTAATTATCTGTAGGGGTCAGTCAGGGTTACGGCACCTTGCCGCTGACCTACTTACGACCTATTCAGGTCTTTCTCCCTTGGAAAGCAGTCTAATGGGTGCGCATGTAATTAGCTAGTATCTGCCAGCACAATAGAACGGATGTGAATTTGATATTAGCTTTTCTGATGACAGTTTGGCTAACACTGAAACTTAAGATCATTAAACACGTACCTGACCGTGTGCGGCACAATATGTTTGCATAAAGGGTTAAGTATGTATATAAAAAACGTGTTATTAAAAAGCCAGCCCGATCATCCACATGTATGCTACTGTTCTCTATTTTACTTCTTTATTCTTCTTTTTTTTTCTTTTCTTTTTTTCTTCTTTTTTTTACAAGTGCTTTTGTGAGAATTTTATCTCAAGCTGTAAGCATACATGTTGGTATTTGAGTAAACATTTTTTTTTTAAATGTCAGTTTGGTGATAACTGTATTTATTAATTGGGAGGGGTGGGTGTGTGTGTTACAGATGACATCATCAACTTATAAAGTTGCATAGAGATGTGGTCATTAGTAAAGTAAAATGCAATAGTAAAACTGAGTTGGCTAAATAAAAATAATTAAAAAAATGGGGGGTGGTGGTACTAACTAAATTAACTTTTTCATATAGTTGAATATATTTTACTAATCCTATGTTTTTTGTTTGGTCATATCATTAAGTTTAATTGAGTTGAATAAAATGTTTTGTGTAAATTCAGAAAGTAATAAAGCATTCCATTTTTAATCTGTAAAAAAAAAACCATTTGGGTGGAGGTGGGTTTTTTGTTTTTTCTTCAGAAGGTAGTAATCGATCCTATATTGGACACCAAACTAACAGTTTACAGTGTGTCGATGTGTCATTAAACAGATAGTCATTTCCTTTGTTTTCATTTTTAAACAGGATTTAGTACTGTAGTGTGATTTGATCCCAGTACCTGTTGGTCTGCAAGTGAGCCCAGTACCTGTTGGTCTGCAAGCTGTTGGCCTAAGCACTGTGCCCTACTATTAAATATAGATGAGACTTTTAAGAAGCCTTCAGATTTATATAGCCTTTGATTGGACAGCAGAAACAGAGGACCTTGATTGCCATGTGAGCTCAATTAACGAGACCAAAACAAAATAATGGTAGTAATTTAAGTGAGAAAATAAGCCACTTCCCGAGAAGGGGTTCACGTGCCCGAGTTGGCCGCAGTGGTTAAATACGTCTTGAAGATCTCCGCGTTCGGCTCGTGGGTGACATTTCATCTGACGTGCTATTGTTCCAGCACCAGGCCATTGTTTGCAAGACGTTGTGACAATTAAAGCCCGTTTTGACAGTAACTGATTTGACATTGTAGGAATTAATTCCTTCTGCGTTCTCTTTCCAAAAACTGTCTCGTTAACAAAACATAGTGAGATAATTGTCGTCATAGACTTTCCTCGGTGTGGGGAAAACATGGAGAGGTCACAGTCAAGTACTGATGAAAGGAAAAACAAATAGCTGAAAAGGATGGATGGATGGATGGATTTTTTTGGGTGGATGGATGGATGGTTGGGTGGATGGATTGTGGCTGGATGGATTGATAAAAGCAAAGATCAATATTAAAGTATTAAAGGAAACAAAATAACTGGAAAGGATGGATGAATTGATGGATGAGTTGGTGGATTTTGTGTGGATGGATGGATTTTGGCTGGATAGATTGATGGAAGCAAAACTTGATGAATGGATGGATGGTTAGATGGATGGAAGCAAGCACCGATGGATGGGTGGAAGCAAGCATAGATGGATGAAAGCAAATGTAAATGGATGGATGGATGAAAGCAAGGATGAATGGATGAAAGCTAGGATGAATGGATGGATTGACTTTAACTGGATGATATGAGGTGGAAGGGAGAATTAAAGCATGGGTGGATGGAAGCAAAGATTGATGGATAGATGGATGGATGGATTGACTTTTAAAGGGATGCTAGTGCAAGGCTTTTGGACTGGTATGCATATTCAGCAGTATATAATACACATTATTGCTTAATATCAACAAGTATAATCTTATAGTTAATTAATAAAATGATTAAATGTGATTATATATAATGGCCGCAAACCATTTTATAACATCCCAGTGAATTCGCCCTCTGGCGAGTCAGTGGTTACATAATACTTAACACATCACGTCAGGAACTAGTCTTAGAACTAGAGAAACAAATGTACTTGGATTTTGTGGAATGATAAAAGATGAAATATATTTAGTTAAATAGTTTATTATATTATCATGTCATTTATGTTGTTTTACAAGTCCGGTTGATCAAAGAAAAGCACCTTGTAAATTACTGCTTTTATTTACACTGTGCATATAGGAGTTGGTTGGAGCTGACATCATTTCACTCCAAGCTAGAGTACCAGACAGACACATCAAAAACAAGAGAAAATGGCTGCCCACAGTTCGCTGGAATAATCAAGTTTTTTTATGAACTCTAAAATTTACATGTTTATCATTTGTTAAAGTGTCAGCATGTGTTGGTGGTCTGGATATGCATCTTTCCAACACACAAGGCTCATGTTTGAGTTTACTCTCCCTTTAACTGGTTGATATTAGGTGGAAAAGAGATTGAAAGCATGGATGTATGGGCGGGTGGATGGATGGAAGCAAGAATATAATACTGAAATTAATTAAGTGAATGTCAAATGTTTTATGATTCTGGTCTGTAGTTTTCAAAGCAAACCCGCTATTACATTTTTCCATGGTTTATATGCATTTTTATGATCAAGACAGCACATATCACAGCCTTTGATATACATGGGAACTGAGGAGTTCAGTCCTAAGATCCAAGTTAGATCCCACCCTATATTGAAATGAAGCAAGACATTAAAAATGTAAATTTGTTCATTCCTTTAACAGCACACAGGCTGGTAGGTACTGGGTTTGGATCCCAGTCAAGGCATGGGATTTTTAAGCCAGCTATTGACTCCAAACCCTGAGTGAGTGCTCCGCTTGCACCGACCAGTGATTCATAACTGGTTCCAACAAAGGCCATGGTTTGTGCTATCTTGCCTATAGGAAGCGCAAATAAAAGATCCCTTGCTGCCTATCATAAAAGAGTAGCCTATGTGGCGACAGCGGGTTCCCTCTAAAAAAACCAGTGTCAGAATGACCATATATTTGAAGTCCAATAGCCGATGATAAGTTAAAAAATCAATGTGATCTAGTGGCATTGTTAAACAAAACAAACTTTTCTTTTTTCCTTCCAACAGCACAACCCATGCTTCAGATCAGTGTGAACACATTGCTAATTGGAATTTTCCGTCCTGATCATTGCTCAAGAATATCAAAGGCTGTTGTAAATGCTGTACTTTCACACAGATAGGATAGCACATGCTTTTGATGAGGTATATTTGCAGAGTAATACGACTTAAATGATGTACTAAATGTTGGTCTGATGTATGTGATCATTTCGTCAGTGATCGCATCATCATTTCATCAGTGATTGCATCATCATTTGGTCAGTGATCATATTATTTGGTCAGTGATCATGTGATCATTTGGTCAGTGATTGCATGATCATTTGGTCAGTGATCATATCATTTTGTCAGTAATCATGTGATCATTTGGTCAGTGATTGCATGATCATTTGGTCAGTGATCATATCATTTTGTCAGTGATCATGTGATCATTTGGTCAGTGATCATATGATCATTTGGTCAGTGATTGCATGATCATTTGGTCAGTGATCATATCATTTGGTCAGTGATCATGTGATCATTTGGTCAGTGATCGCATGATCATTTGGTCAGTGATCATATCATTTGGTCAGTGATCATGTGATCATTTGGTCAGTGATTGCATAATCATTTGGTCAGTGATCATATCATTTGGTAAGTGATCATATCATTTGGTCAGTGATCATATGATCATTTGGTCTGTGATCGCATAATCATTTGGTCAATGATCATATCATTTGGTCAGTGATCATGTGATCATTTGGTCAGTGATCATATCATTTTGTCAGTGATCATATGATCATTTGCTCAGTGATCGCATAATCATTTGGTCAGAGATCATATCATTTGGTCAGTGATCATGTGATCATTTGGTCAGTGATTGCATGATCATTTGGTCAGTGATCATGTGATCATTTGGTTAGTGATTGCATGATCATTTGGTCAGTGATCATGTGATCATTTGGTCAGTGATCACATCATTTTGTCAATGATCATTTGGTTAGTGATCGCATAATCGTTTGGTCAATGATCATATCATAGACATTCTATGTTATAATGTTATGTTCTTTTGTAAGAGTAGAGAGTTAAATGAAGAAAAAATATTTTATCTTGTTTGTAATCAATAATACTGGGTTTAGAAGAGGCAAGTAATTCTGTAATTAAAATGCATAGGATAGAACAGCATAGTATTATATAGGTAATACATAATTATTTTCATGTAACCTGTCACTGAAACCAGCCTCAGTGGCATCGTGGTTAGGTCATCAGTCTACAAGCTGGTAGGTACTGGGTTCGGATCCCTGTCGAGCAATGGGATTTTTAATCCAGATACCGACTCCAAACCCTGAGTGAGTGCTCTGCAAGGCTCAGTGGGTAGGTGTAAACCACTTGCACTGACCAGTGATCCATAACTGGTTCAACAAAGGCCATGGTTTGTGCTATCCTGCCTGTGGGAAGCGCAAATAAAAGATCCATTGCTACTAATCGGAAAGAGTAGCCCATGAAGTGGCGACAGCAGGCTTCCTCTCAAAATCTGTGTGGTCCTTAACCATATGTCTGATGCCATATAATCGTAAATAAAATGTGTTGAGTGTGTCATTAAATAAAGCTTTTCTTCTCTATTTTTTCTGTCACTAAAGTGCAGCTTGACATTTTATGCAAGAATATTAGGCTCAGCAATCAATAATTAGTTGGTTGGTTAAAAACGGTGAGGGAACTAATTAAAATTCATAAATTTGTCTTTGTAAAATTTCACTGCTTCAGTGTTCTTGTTATCTTACACTTTAGCACCAAGTTAGAAAACTGATTTGCACTTTTATCTTCTTGTTCATCAATAGTCGAGAAGGGGGAGGTAACTCATTATTGTAATTAAAATCTTGACTAGAACAATCCTAGTACGTGATATACATCTGATTACACCTTGTTATTTTATGCTGGAGCAATGTGCCAGATAAGAAGGACAGTGGCTATTTTGTCATCTTGGTAATCAATAACTATAAGTTGGTCAGTTGATAAAGGGGAGATAACTCAGAATTGTTATTAAAATGACAGAACAGTATAGTACATAATATATATCTGTCAAAATACATGGTAATAAGCTAGTGAGTGAAGAAGGGGGAAATAACCGTGTTTTATTGTTAAAATCATGCAGTATAAACAATATATACATTATATACATTGAACATAGAAAAATCTGCATAATATACTTTAAAGTAATTCTGCAAGAAAAAAGTAAGTTTGTTTTGTTTAATGACAACACTAGAGCATATTGATTAATTAATCATCAGTTATTACATGTAGATGTCAACCATTTCGTAAATTCTGACATAGTATTCAGAGAAAAACCAGCAGTTTTATATTAGCAGTAAGGATTCTTTTATATGCACGTTTCCACACAGGACAGCACATACCATGACCTTTGATATACTAGTCATAGGGCACTGATCAAAATCCAATGGGTCCACCGAGGAGATTCGGTTGTTTGACTCAGCAAATCAGCAACAAAATCGACTGCATGTAGGCATGCTGGTTCAACAGTTGGTATTTCAAAGGCTGTGGAATATACTATCCTGTCTATGGGATAACATATATAAAAATATTTCTTGCTACTAATGAAAACATTTAACAGGTTTTCTCCCAAAGACAATACATCTGTGTCAGAATTAACAAATGTTTGACATCCAATTGCCAATGATTAATAAATCAATGTGCTCTAGTGGTGTTGTTAAACAAAATAAACTTTAAAATAAACTATTATTGCTGGAACCGGCCTCGGTGGCGTAGTGGTTAGGCCATCAGTCTACAGGCCAGTAGGTACTGGGTTCGGATCCCAGTCGAGGCATGGGATTTTTAATCCAGATATCGACTCCAAACCTTGATTGAGTGCTCCGCAAGGCTCAATGGGTAGGTGTAAACCACTTGTACCGACCAGTGATCCATGACTGGTTTAACAAAGGCCATGGTTTGTGCTATCCTGTCTGTGGGAAGTGCAAATAAAAGATTGGACTATTTGACATCACAGCCTGTGCACCACGACTGGTATATCAAAGGCTGTGGTATGTGCTATCCTGTCTGTGGGGTGGTGCAAATAAAGATCCCTTGATGCTAATCGAAAAGTGGAGCCCATGAAGTGGCGACAGCAGGTTTCCTCTCAAAATCTGTGTGGTCCTTAACCATATGTCTGATGTCATATAACCATAAATAAAATGTGTTGAGTGCATCGTTAAATAAAATATTTCTTTCTTTCTTTCTTTAATTGCTGGATAGAAGATTTTGAGCATGATGGCAATGTTTGCCAATGTGGATTGTATCACCAGAGTAAAATGTACAGTCCACCCTTGTTATGTTAGGTGATCCAGGAGAAGTTTAGAAATATTCTTACTTTTGTTTCAGCATTGTGTCAGATAAAGAAAGTAGCCATTTTCCCTCCCTATAATTACTGAAATATGTTGGTCAGTAGAGTAGGAGGAAGTAACTCTGTTCTGAAGGGAGACAAATTGATCAGATAAGACAAAGTGTAATATATCATTCTTTGTGTAGATTTTATCTAAGTAACATCTTATTTTATGTTAGAAGACTGGAACAGATAGGGACTGTTTTGCAAGCAATTATTGTATACTAATAACTTGGTCAGTGGAGGAGGTGGGGGTAACTCTTTTTTTCTTCTTTTTTTCAACTTATGTTTTTTTGTTTTGTTTAACGACGCACTCAACATATTTTACGTACGGTTATATTGGCGTCGGACATATGGTTATGTCGAGAAAAAACCCCAGTGGTTAGCTGACGGGGATCGATCCCAGACCGACCGCGCATCAGGTGGGCACTGTACCACTGGGCTATGCTGCCCGCTATTTTTTTTTCAACTTAAGTCACACATTTGATGGGTAATTTCAGATACAGTTTTGGAGGACAAAAGATACATTATTTTTTATGTTACTTTTTATTACTATTTTTCAAATTATTATTATTATTATTATTATTATTTTAAATTCTGTCTAAATGTATTAAGAAGCGCTAATCCATTTACTGTAGTAATTAATGCATACATGTAATTTCTGAAATATTTTACTTTTTATTCATAGACATCTTTGCAGATAATAGGCTTTTCAAAAGACATGTTTAATTAAAAAATGAATTGCAATAGCAATAGGTGATGGACCTAGAATCGATCTCCTCTGGGCAGTTTGTTATTCCAGCCAATGCTCCACAACTTGTGTAATAAATGCTGTGGTATGTACTATCCTGTCTGTGGGATGATGCATATAAAAGATCCCTTGCTACTAACTGAACTGCATTTTTAGTTTTTTAGCAGACCTTTAAAAAACCCACCCATATTCCTTCATTAAAACTGTTCAGTACTATGAGACTTTAAAAATTCCATAGCACTAAAACTACCCATCTATCGACCCACCACTATCAGCCCCAATCGGGCTACTGGTGCTCTCTTGCACTTGTCAGTGCAGGCGGTCCCCTTTCTGACCCTCCGCCCCCCCCCCCTAAAAAAACCACACCCTTTCCTGACCTGGACAGAGAAGCCGGCCAAGGAAGGTACATGTGCCCATGACAGGTGTGCACTACAACAGCTTGCTGTGAATGTGCAGTAAAACCCTCTGTCCTGACCTAATTGAACAGAGTAATGGATGGAGTGTCGATCAGCAGTGGGTTTCCTCTCTCGTTATCTGTGTGCTTCTTAACCACATGTCTGGCACAGTAATTAAAAACAAAATGTGTTCAACATATAAATTCTTCTTTAATTCTATGTAATGAAAGCTTTTTCAAAAGGCATGTTTTGTTAAGAGGACATATTACAAATAGCTACTTTGCCAAGTTTTAATATATTCATGACCATGAACAAATACGTAATTAATCTTGTTTGATACATCTTGAAAGTTTTTATAGTTTAATAACCGCAAAGACATCCTCTTTTATTCCATGTGCACTTGTTAACTGTGTAAGCCGAATTCTCATTAAAAATACAAATGGGATTGATTTGAAGTTGTCGTGGTGCGAATAAGAAGGCAGTAAACAGCTTGAATCTCACGGTATAATTTCATTTTGCATCCATCACTGAGCAGCTTTAAATATTGTTTTTAGCTGCTCCATCATGACACGGAATGTTTGATAATGGAAACCGTGACACCTGCGACCCCACACTACGTCCCATCATTCCCATTGAAAACACAAAGCCCCAGAAAACATGGCTCGTATTTAAAATCAACAGAGTGCAAAAACTCTCAGTGTAGTTATTGTATTAAAAAGTTTGTCATTACGTTTCAAAAGTCAGGTTTTTCTTTTGTGATACATCTCATCTACTGGAAAGGAATGGGGTTTTCTACATTCCTTTGTGTTACCTGCTTCTCTGTTGTAAAGATCATGTTTACAGAAAGAGGAACAGATTCTCGTATATCAAGTTCGGTTATTACCATGCTGGTGGATTTAAATAGATGGGTGTTTTTCTTTTTTTTGTGGGTTTTTTTTTTCTATTTGGGGAGGGTGGGGGGGTTAATGTGTTTGACTGCTGTCTAGCAATTATTATTAATTTGTGTATGGTGTTATTTGAAGGTGACTATTTCGATAATACATATTCAAATATACACCTGCATTCATATCACATTCATATCAGAAGTTAAAGAACATAAAACCAATTGATCATAACCAAAATGGATTTTAAAAAGCCAACCTTTTATCTTGTGTTATACTAGGTGAAGTGCACCTGTTATGGTGTATGCTTTATTAAGTGCTTATGTCAGACTGGAGCAGAAAAGTTAAAAAGTTAAAGTTTGTTTTGTTTAATGACACCACTAGAGCACATTGATTTCATTAATCATCAGCTATTGGATGTGAAACATATGTTATTTCTGATATAGTTATAGACAGGAAACCCGCTACATTTTTCCATTAGTAGAAAGGGATCTTTTATGTGCACCATACCACAGACAGGATAGCATGTACCACAGCCTTTGATATACCAGTCATTATTCACTGGCTGGAATGAGTAATAGCCTAATGGGCCCACCATCGGGGATCGAACCTAGACCGACCATGCATCAAGTGGTCACTTTACCACAGGGCTATGTCCTGCCCCGGAACAAAAAAGAAGGTATTGTTTAATGACACCTCAGCACATTTTAAGTACAGCTACATGTGTATTTGGTGTTCAGCATGGTTATATGTACTTGGTCCAGAAAAGAGAGAGAAAACCTGCTGTCGACCACATAGACTACTACTGCA
The DNA here is from genome assembly GCA_016106625.1 of Dracogyra subfuscus. Taxonomy (NCBI): domain Eukaryota; kingdom Metazoa; phylum Mollusca; class Gastropoda; order Neomphalida; family Peltospiridae; genus Dracogyra; species Dracogyra subfuscus. The sequence goes on along the minus strand of JAECMU010094338.1, from coordinate 5,456 downwards.
GAACAGCACCAAATAATCTTTTTTTTAATAATATATGCACTTTCCCACAGTAGGAAAGAACACCCCTCAGTCTTGGTATACAACTAATGGCTGAGATACAGCGCAGTCAGTAGAGCGCTCACCTGTACATACATTTACTTTTGGATCAAACCTCTTTGGTGTCTCTGGAAAAGTGCATGTAAAAAGTCCTTTGTAATGAAATTTTTTAGGGGGTTTCCTCTGAAGAATATATGTCTAAAATACCAAATGTTTGACATCCAATAGCTGATGATTAATTAATTAATGTGATCTAGTTGTATCATTAAACAAAACAAACTTTGATAAACTAGTCATAAATGAATTGGTTGGAATGGGAAATAATCCAGAGGGTCAGCTGAATGGGAATGAAAGAAAGAAAGAAAGATATGTTTTATTTAACGACGTACTCAACACATTTTATTTACGGTTATATGTCAGACATATGGTTAAGGACCACACAGATATTAAGAGAGGAAACCCACTGTCGCCATTTCATGGGCTACTCTTTCTGATTAGCAGCAAGGGATCTTTTATATGCACCATCCCACAGACAGGATAACACATACCACGGCCTTTGATATACCAGTCGTGGTGCACTGGCTGTGACGAGAAATAGCCCAGTGTGCCCACCGATGGGAAATGGGAATGATGTCTTTGGACCGATGATGCATCAGATGAGCACTCTGCCAATGAGCCACGTCGCAGTGCTTTGTTTCAGACAGCCACATCTCTGAATGTCATTTTGTTTCCAGGGATTATGTATGCCAGGCATTTTTGATGATCATAACAGATGATTGCATCTTTGAAAAAATCCATGAATATTATTTTGTCACTGGTATGGTAACGCTGTGGTCTGGCTGCTTCATTTGGGATTCATCATTGCCAAAGTTTAAACATCTAACCCTTCTTAAGCAACATATTTCCGTTAATGTTTCCATCGGGTAATGAGGCTGTGAATTAGAGAGTGCATGCAATATCGGTATCAAGACTTGGAAATCTCACGGTTTTAACTTGGATCATATACATCCAAAACAAAAACAAATTTACTATTTTGCATACACTGTCAACATGATATATAAAGGATATATTTATTTGATTTACATATTTTGTTTCTAATATTAAGTGGTTGCCATGGTAATAATAATGGCAAACATTTGTTTAACTCTACCACCTGAGAACATTGATATTAATTACATGTAATTGTCAGCCATAGGATATCAAACTTTTGAGAATTTAGACACATTCTTCAGAGGAAACTCACTCCATGTGTTTTTTAGCAGCAAGGAATCCATTATATGCACTTTCCCATAGCAGAACAGCACATACTTCAGTCTTTGATATATTAGTCATGGGGCACTGGTTGGAACGAGAAGAATCCCTATGGGTCTGTCAAGGGGTTCGATCCCAAAACAGCAAAATAGAACACTTTACCAACTACAAGTAGTAAGGATGTGGAAATCATTATGTGGTGGCTTAAGGGACCACTATATACGAAGATCTTGTTATGGATCTCCTTGGACAGTGGCAGTCCTAAGAACAAGTACCTAATAGTTAAATTTAGATCAGTCGATTGAGTGTTCCAAAAGTGCACCACAACTGGTCAAAGGCTGTGGTATGTGCTTTCCTGTCTGTGGGAAAGTACATATAAAAGATCTTTTGCTGCATTAGGAAAATGTAGCGGGTTTCCTTTGTTGATTATATGTCAGAATTACCAAATGTTTGACATCCAATAGCTGATAATTAATTAATCAGTGTGCTCCAGTGGTGTTGTTAAACAGACAGTGCATCACGGAAGCTATCATGACGTTGTCTAACATCCTTTCTACTGTGCCTTGTACAGGGAACATTTTGTTCAGTATCACCTCGCGATTCGCTACACAAATTTCAGAGATGGCTACACAATTTTTAAGTGCTAATCAAGATTTTGAAAACAAAACATTCCCTGTTGTGCAGAGATATGATTTTGATCATGGATTACAGTTTTGTCATTCAGATTCCCAAGGCTTAAGTTGTAATCTGGAAGTGAATATTAGAAACTGAGAATCACTTTGCAATATTAGTCTTGTGAATTGACTCCTTATGCAAGGCACAATATTTCATTCAAACCATTATTGTTTATTTCTTTAAAATTCTAATACTAAATTTAGTTTTGGTAGACCATTGTGTTCTAAAATATGTAAATATAGCCTATCAGTTACCTAGGTGAAAATTGTGTGAACCTTGTTGGGGTTAGATAGCATTTTGAAATATTTTCTCCTGCTTATGAATCTCATAACATAACTTTTGTAACAACAGTGTGGAAGGTTTGAGACAAACATGGATAAAAGTTAACAATTTAAAAGTAAAGTGTTTTTTTATTTATTTAACGACATCAGTAGAGACATTGATTTATAAATCATCAGCTATTGAATTTCAAACATTTGGTACTTTTGCCATATAGTCTTAAGAGAGAAAATCTTATTTATTTTTACATATATATATACTGGGCACAGGTTATCTAATTTGCGAGGCCCTCTCTTTTGATATACCAGTTGTGGTGCATTGGTTGGAACAAGAAATAGCCCAGTGGTTCCACTGATAGGGATCAATTCCAGACCAACTGCATATCTGGCAAGTGCTTTACCACTGGGCTACGTCCCACCCTGTCTTAAAAATTAGGAATTCTGGATACATGAGGAATACTCTAAACAGAAATATAAGATGTTTGTAAAATTCATTATCAGGAAGCATTTCTTCATGGGGTGAGACGTAGCCCAGTGGTACAGCGCTCGCTTTATGCGCGGTCGGTCTGGGATCGATCCTCGTCGGTGGGTCCATTGATATATTTCTCGTCACAGCCAGTGCATCACGACTGGTATATCAAAGGCCATGGTATGTGCTATCCTGTCTGGGATGATGCATATAAAAGATCCCTTGCTGCTAATCGGAAAGAGTAGCTCATGTAGTGGAGACAGTGCGTCATTAAATAAAACTTAGTTTTTGTTTTTGCATCTCTTCATTTTAATCAGCATCGATGCTGTAATGGTTAAGCCATCAGACTTCAGGCTGGTAGGTACTGGGTTCATGTCCCGGTACCAGCTCTCACCCAGAGCTAGTTTTCATTTTCATTTCAACTTAGTTTTGTACAATTAAGGTCCAAGCACGCTGTCCGGGGCACACACCTCAGCTATCTGGACTATCTGTCCAAGACATTGGGGTAGTTGTTAGTTGGTTAGTAAGAGAGAATAGAGTGTAGTAGCCTTACACCTATCCATTGAGCTCTTAAGAACTCACTCTTGGTTGGAGCCAGTACCGGGCTGTGAACCCTGTACCTGCCAGTCTGTAGTCTGATGGCTTAACCACTGCGCCACTGAGGCCAGTCTAGTTTTAATGCCTCAATGGGTAGATGGAAGGTCATAACACAGACTTCTCTCTCACTAACCATTAACAACTAATCACTAACACACTGTCCTAGACAGACAGCCTACATAGCCGAGGTGTGTGTGTGTGCATAAAAATAAATATGAATAAAAGGAATGAATGGATGCAACCCTTTTTGCCTTGCATCACACTTGATGTGGTAACCTTAAAAGTGAGCCTTGTTCTGTTTGTGGGATCAACAAGTGCTTCTTAGTCTGCTGCCTTCTACACCCGAGTAGACTGACGTGTGTGCACAAAATATCTATATATTAAAATCATAATTACATCCATTGGACAATAAAGTGACGTTCACGTGACTGAACAATATCTCCACACAGACAATTTAAAAGCAATTTTACACGATTTCATCTGGGGTCATCTGAGGCAAACAGACTCTTTGGAAATGCGGGTGCTCTCGCCAAGCTTGTTATTACCCTTTCTACCTGTTGTAGCCAGCCAGATAAAAATCACAGCATATACATAATTGCAAACATTTTGCCAATTAAAAATCTCGGTGGAGAGCTATCATGGCCAAACAAAGAGGCCGCTGTTCCATAATTGTACCTTTCACCGGTCTCTTTCAGCGGCAGAACAAAGGGTCGTCACTGGTTGATGTGAAAAGACCTTTTCTTTCTCAGCACTGACAATTAAGGATTCGTACTTCATTGCGCCTATTTGATCACTAATGTCAAAAGAATGTCACCTTCTAGGCAGTGTTTTGTTTGTGTGAGCAGGCTTCGGATATCCAGTTTACAAAGTCGGGGGAACGACTAATAGGACATTTCTAAAGAGCTTTATTGCCCCAGCAGTTGTTCCATGGAGTTCCTAGGCCTGCTTAATGAATTTTTTTTATCTGAGGGGATCAAACCACTGGTCAGCGTTTTTACGAACAGGGTGCCAGTCTAATTTTCGTTCTCTCACATCACCGAGGCGCAGTTTCACCAGCTTGAATTCCTTCACAACACAACAGTCCCAATTACCATATTTAGTGTTAATTTATTTTTATATTCTTTTTTTCACACACGTGGGTTCTTTTTGTCCCATTCCCACGGATGAACAATGGGCACAGACACCTTTACAGTTACAGATAATGAGATGTTTTGTGCAAACTTAACAAACAATTTTTTTTTTAGTAATTAGAAAACGCATTGTTAAAACATTTATTTCTTTCATCTATTGTCGTTTTAAACTGAACTCATGTGTGTCTCTTTGTTATATATATTTTTTAATTCTTTAGTAAAGCGAATAGACCTTTATATTTTTAATGTGTATTTTTTTAGAAAGAGAAAACGTATTGACCATGGTGACCGGGTTTTTGAATGATGTTTTATTTTTCATTATGCTGCCGCAGTCACCCAAATAAAACCAATTATGAGAAATGCATCAACAGTATGAATCTATGATAAAAAAAATCAACAACAGTTTTCTGTATACATTTATTAGAATTCATAAACATTAAAAATTCATTGCTTAAGAGTTCAATAGTAATTTCTGTGTATACTTACAAGTACATTTATGTATTAAAAATGATTATTAAATCATTTTAAAAATCCTTACAAAATACTTTATAAGCAATCCTTTAAAAAGCTTTACATGACTTAACTGTAATGGTAACCCTCATTTGAAAATCATATTAATATATAACTGCCCAACCCTAGTTTCTTTGTTTTCCAATGCCTATACTTATAAATATAAACTACTATATTGTTGATAGCTCGTCTTGACATAATTAGCTGAAGTTGTCATACTACATGTATATAGGGCCAACTCAAAAAATAATATAGACTAGAAGTAGAATATTTTGTTATCTTTCATATCTGTATGGTAATGATATGTGTAGTTATCAGTCGCCCATGCAGCACAAAACATTGTATGTCTCTAAACTAGTCTTTGATATGTGTAGTTATCAGTCGCCTATGCAGTACAAAACATTGTATGTCTCTAAACTAGACTTTGATATGTGTAGTTATCAGTCACCCATGCAGCACAAAACATTGTATGTCTCTAAACTAGTCTTTGATATGTGTAGTTATCAGTCA
>JAECMU010094334.1:0-16420 GCA_016106625.1 Dracogyra subfuscus | reverse complement strand
GTAATAACCCATGTTTTATTCTAATGACTTAATTGTTTTCAGTCGTTTACTTTTTCTTAATCAGTACTAATACCTATTTAATACAAAATGTATACCAATATATGTCAGCAAACTTTGATCTTGTCTTGTATTATATTTCCAGCATCAGGTCTTTCTCGTTACTTCTATAATAATGTAGGATATACATGCACTTGTACATGCACTATGTTTCAGTGAAAATGTAAAGTACTTTTTTCTGATAAAAGTGAAGATTTGAAATGTATTTTAAACACTTTTTCATTGTGTAGTTTAGAATAAGAACCTAATATAACAATAAGAGAAAGAACTCCTTTTATTTCATGTGCATCAGAATTAAAATTTCAAAATGCTAGCCTTAGAAGAAGAATCTTCTTCTCTTTTTTTCTCTTTGTATTACATGAGTTATTTTTAGAAGTTGAGTAGCACTTTAGTTCTGTGATGAAACCTACTGTCCGAACCAAAATGTTAACAGCTATGAAAAATTGCTCTCCTACCTCTATGTTTCATTAGGTTTTAGTCACATTTTGTCCAGACAGAAATCAAAGAAAAACCATTACAGTGACACAGCGATGTCGCCAGTATCGACTTTGCTGAGATAGCATAGGGCAAAATACATGCATTTTTCAGCCGTCATTTTCATTTTCATTTCAATATTGTTTAACGTGCACATTCAGAGCAAGCTGTTATAGCGCACGCCTGTCTTGGGCACACACCTCAGCTATCTGAGCTGTCTGTCCAGGACAGAATAGAAATTAGTGGGTTAGTTGTTATTGTTAGTGAAAAACAAAAGAGGGTGTAGCGGCCATACACCTACCCAATGAGTCCTTAAAAACTCGCTCTGGGTGGGAGCCGGTACCGGGCTGCGAACCCAGTACCTACCAGCCTGTTGTCCGGCGACTTAACCGCTAGGCCACAGAGGCTGGTTTTCAGCCGTCTGCCATTTTGCTTTTTTATGGAATATTCTTCAAGAGGGGTGAAAGCTTCCACAGTATGTGACATAATTAATATAAAATCAGTGATCTTTAGTTAAACAAACAAAAAATAATTTAAAAAATTAATATGACATCATCACATTTGCTTTTTCATGATAACATGTTATGACGTTGCTAGATTAAGTCATATCCTTTCACCCCTCTTGGAGAATATTCCATAAAAAGTCAAAATGGCAGCCGGCACAAAATTACATGCTTTTTGGCCTATGCGATTTTAGCGAAGAGGATATTTGTGACATGGTTATCATCTTGTATATGGACTCTTGTGTCATTGCAATGGCTTTTCCTAGATTTCTGTCTGGACAAAATGTGAGTAAAACCTAACGAAAAATAAAGGTAGAAGAGCAATATTTCATAGTTGTTAATATTTTGGTTCAGACAGTAGTGTTGCTGGGACACGATCTGCAAGTAGCCCAGTTGGTAGAGTGCTCACCTGAAGTCCTGGGATCATGGCATTGAATTCCCTCTGTACACCCATTTTCTAATTGGGTTTGAGGGTTTGTGTTTTTGCATCCCAACCAGTGGAGCGGGCAGCATAGCCCAGTGGTACAGTGCCCGCCTGATGCGCGGTCCGTCTAGGATCGATCCCCGTCAGCTAACCACTGGGGTATTTTCTCGACATATGTCCGACGCCGATATAACCGTACTTATAATGTGTTGAGTGCATCGTGGAGGCAGGATTTAACTCAGTCAGTTGAGTGCTCGCTTGAGGTGCCTGCGTAACAGGATCGAACCATCTCGGTGGATTCATTAAGCTGATTGGTTTTTTCCCCATTCCAACCAGTGCAATACAACTAGACAAAGTCTGTGGTATGTGCTAACCTGTCTGTGAGAAAGTTCATATAAAAAAATCCCTTGCTGAATTATAAAAAATATAGCGGGTTTCCTCTGATGACTACGAGTCAGAATTACTACATGTTTGACATCCAGTAGCCTATGACTAATAAATCATGTGCTCCAGTGGTGTCATTAAAATTGAAATTAAAATTAAAAAACCACAAAAAAACCCAGTGCTTCACAACTGATATATCAAAGGCCTTGGTATGTGCTGTTCTGTCTGTGGTAAAGTGCATGTAAAAAGATCCCTTGGTGCTATTGGAAACATGTAGCAGGTTTCCTCTGAAGTGTATGTACATGTATTAGAAATACCAAATGTTTGACACCCAGTAGCTGATGATTAATATATCAGTCTTGCTGTAGTTTTGTTGTTAAACAAAATAAATTTTAACTTTAACTTTTAGCTATTATATAAAGTTTTGCTTCTGATTTCAGAAATTAGAAAAGGAAGCATACCGTCTTGCTAAAATGGCAACTTCTGGGATATTTCTTGACCCGTCTCAAAATCCGATGTACGTCCTCAAGGAAATGAAATCTGTGAGTTCATTTTTTCTTAATAAATAAAAGGAAACATTTGCTTCTAATTTAGCTCATCTTAGTTTTCAGTAATTGTACTTTGAATAAATGAAATGTTTCGTGATTTTATTTTTATTTCTGCAGACATTTTTAACCATGATTTTCTGTTTTTTAGCACCAACATTAGATTTGTTCATCCATTCCATACGTATGTCAGTATATCAGTACATCCATTTGCCATTTGCACAAAGACACATTGTGTTTTTCTTGTTACAACCAGTGTCCTATGACTAATAAGTACATAGCTCTCTCAAAGACCATGGTAGGTGCTGTCATGTGGGTGTGGGTAATGTTTGCCTGTTGTGGGAACCATCTCTGACTACTCCAGAGAGTTCTGATTATAACAGGTGTGTTTTCCTATCAGTGTGAAAATATAAAAGATGACTTGCTGCTATTTAGTAGAATTAGTCTTATGTGGTGGCTATGAGATTCTTCTGTTAAAGGGGGAGATGTTATCTCAGCTGGTAGAGCGCTCACATGAAGCGCTTAGTCATAGGATCAAAACTCCCCACCGTGTCTTTGGGTTTTATCCTGTTCAACCAGCGAGTCATGCATGACTTGTCTATCAAAACACGTGGTTTGTGCTGTCCTCTGGAAAAGTACGTATAAAAGTTACTTTGCTGCTAATGAAAAAAAAATGTAGCAGATTTCTTTTGAAGTACATATAAAAGATACTTTGCTGCTAATGGAAAACAAAATGTAGCAGATTTCTTTTGAAGTATGTATAAAAGATACTTTGCTGCTAATGGAATTTTTTTTTAGCAGATTTCTTTTGAAGTACATATAAAAGATACTATGCTGCTAATGGAAAAAAAATGTAGCAGATTTCTTTTGAAGTACGTATAAATGATACTTTGCTGCTAATGGAAAACAAAATGTAGCAGATTTCTTTTGAAGTACGTATAAAAGACACTTTGCTGCTAATGGAAAACAAAATGTAGCAGATTTCTTTTGAAATACGTATAAAAGATACTTTGCTGCTAATGGAAAAATAATGTAGCAGATTTCTTTTGAAGTACATGTAAAAGATACTTTGCTGCTAATTATAATTTTATTTGAAACTTCTCAGTTCATCCAGTGCTCCACAACTGGCGTAACAAAGGCTGTGGTGTGTACTATCCTGTCTGGGATGGTGCATATAAAAGATCCCTTGCTGCTAATCAAAAAGAGTAGCCCATGAAGTGGCAACAGCAGGCTTTCTCTCTCAATATTTGTGCGGTCTTTAACTTATGTCCAACGCTATATAACTGTAAATAAAAATGTGTTGGGTGTGTCGTTAAATAAAACATTTCCTTCCTTCCTTCCTTTTTTGAAACTTCCATGTCATTGCTCACCTAGCACCATTTCAGGAGGGTAATCTTATAATCACCTTGATTTGGCTCATGATGAAAACTTAACGGATCAAATGTCTTAATTTCATCATGACTAAGACTGTAACAGATCAAACATGCTGATTTTGCTTATGACTAAAACTGTGTAAGCGGGCAGCGTAGCCCGGTGGTATAGTGCCCGCCTGATGCGCGATCGGTCTAGGATCAATCCCCGTCAGCTAACCACTGGGGTTTTTTCTCGACATAACCATATGTCTGACGCCGATATAACCGTAATTATAATGTGTTGAGTGCGTCGTTAAAAAACCCCCCAAAAATAACAATATAAAAAAACCTGTGTAATGCATCAAATGTGTTGATTTTGCTCATGGTGAAGACTGATGATCTTTGTTTGTGTTTTCCTGTAGATCCGGGAGAAGTTCTTCTCCATCCAGATCCAGCTGCAGGAGGCGAGCACGTGGCGGATGGCGATCTGCGGCGAGCCGTACAACCTCAAGTTCCTCAGTGAGATGACTGTGCGCATGGATGTGCGGCAGGAGCTGTGGAAGTACGTCGACGTCACCACGCACGCAATCAAGGACTGGAAACAGATGCTCTTCAGAAAGGTAAATATTACCCATGTGGTTACAAAAATCTTGGTACATATCAAAGTGATACGTCTCACTAGAATGCCAAGCGGGACGTATCACTTCGTGACGTCACACGATGACGTCATCAATTGGCGCACTCCAACCTTACAGGAACATCAACTAAAACGAGATGAGTGACATAAATTAAGATCGATTATGGGTAATGAATAGGATATTAAACTCGCTACCATGTTCTATCATGTTTATATCCCTCATGAAATAATTTTAATTTTCACTTGCTTAAAGCTTGTGACATTTGAAGATTATTTCACCATATAACCATGATACGAAATGGAAGCTTGTTCAGTATCCTATAAATATTTCTAAAGAAACTTAAATGATTTACATGTAGTACCATTAGAGCTGTTTTGTAAAATTGACTACATAATATTATACAGTCAAAACTGTCCTAGCGGCCACATGTATTCAGCAGTCACCTGCCTTAAGCAGCCACTGTTTTCCCTCCCAAACGATTTATAACATAAATGCACCTGTAATAAGCGGTCACCTGTCTAACGCGGCCAGCGGCCACCCAAATCGGACCCAAATCGCTAAAATACCTGTATTAAGCGGCCACAGTAAACGTTTACTATTATATAACAGGGATATTTAACAACAGCGATAAGGCCCAGCAACGAACCGATCTTCACACCTTCAGGTATACTAGTACCCATTCAATCCCGACATCTCCACTGTGTATCAATTAAGAAAGTATGGCTATGGAGTATATCTAATTGCCTCTGGGCAGGCTATGCTTGGCATTTAACGGTTTACATCCTATGACAATACGCTGCATGAAGTAGGAATTAAATAATTAAACGGAAATAAAACAAACTTGGTGAGAACGGTTAATTTAATACATTCCCGTTGCAGTGTTCCCAAAAGAAAACGACATGTCGAAAGTGTATTTATAGTAAACTGTGAAGCACGCATCGTTTAATTAGCAGTACAGACAGTAAAACACAACTCAAAAAATGTTTTTAAGACGATATGCAGTAACCTGTAATCAGCGGCCATCTTTCTTAAGCGGCCACTTTTTTCTACTCCCTTGTGTGACCGCTTAAGACAGGTTTGACTGTATATCATATAATATTTACATCCCAACCAGTGTCCCACAACTCGTATGTCAAAAGGCTGTGGTAAGTGCTGCTCTGTCTGGGAAATTGCATATAAAAGATACCTTGCTGCTATTGAATAAAATGTAGCAGGTTTCGTCTGAGAACTATATGTGAGAATTACAAAATTTATATTCTTGTCATGCTGATGATTATTAATTTATCAGTGTGCTCTAGTGGTGTCATTAAACAAAACAAGCTTTAACTTTTGACTACCGGTATTCATATTTATTATATTTTTGTATGCCTTTCTGTGTCCGTCTGTAAAATGTTTGTTTCTAGAACATAACTTTCTTATCATTTCAGCTTTTTTTTCTTAACAAATTCCTTAATTGCCTAAGAAATATAAGTTTTAATTAATTTATTTAATTAAGTACATTATAATATTGTAGTATACACTTAAGTACAACAGTTACTATGTGTTTGACTAATGCAACAGAGCACTTACAAACATTTATGAAGTATCTAAAACAAAATGTTTTTTTAAATTTTATTATTAAAAGTCAAATCAAGATACAGAAAGAAAAGAAATGATAACTTATACAGACAGACAGACAGACAGATATACATGTTTAAAATGATTATAATTTGCTGATATGTATTGCAGATAAACACACGCAAGGCACTGGAGAAGATCATGGAGTGGCAGGCTGCGGCAGCCCAGTTAAAGCCACATCTGCCGTACGCAGATCCCGTCCTCACCACGTGGGTGATCGCCATGCAGGAGTTTAAGAGCGAGCTGCCTCTCCTCCACAAACTCACCCATGACGCCATCAAGGTTGGCTTCTCACTAACACTTAACCGGGAGTGTCTTATTATATTATCACTGGGATCGCCAAAACCCAAATATTTGCCTCACAATTTCCAGATAGTCCTCACAGAAATCAGTAAATTAACCAATCCCATAAATGACAATAGTAACATATGGGGCTAAAACTCCTACCTGCAGCGTATCAATCAACATAAACACCACAGATACAAACACTACCACACTTCGCCCTTAAAGTGAATCAGAAACAAATGGGGTCAAGCTGCTAATTTCTGAGATAATGGGTAGCGTCTAGGACTACCCTAGTTCCGAACAAAATTTGAATACTTTTGTTTACATGTACCCCATACATGTTTTAAGCACAATGCTACTGGTCTTTTTTTTTTTTTTTAAACCAGCACACTCACATTTATCACCCAATCACAGGGCTTGTGGTGTTCACTTCGAACTTTAACCTCAGTTGGAAGTTATTTGGTTTAGTACTACCTATAAAGTTATTTCTAGTAATTCTGTTGTTATATCTGGCTAGAGAATTGGTAAATGCACTACATTTGAAATACAGTGTGTTTGCTTTCATGACCTCAGGTAAAATATCTCTTCTGCAGTATTTAAATGTTAACCATACTCTCGCAAGGGGTGTGTGGTGGGGGTATTGAGTACAACTGAGTAGTTGCTAGTCTAAAACTCCTTAAATGGTTAAGAAGATAATTTTCTTTAAGTTTCTATAATTGATTTGGGATTTTTTTCTGTGGAGGCAACATCCCGCATTACTCCTTTGCTAGATATGGCCCTGGTTCATTTCATTTAACTCCAGGAGAGACACTGGAAGCCGATATTCCTGGGTTTGAATGAGCAGTTAGCTTCAACGACCTCGTGCAAAATGTCGAGCCTTAGCAATTGGCTAATTTGACAATAGACATAGTGAGCCCTACAATATTCTAAACATTAACCAGACGTTCGTTTCGTTTAATTCCAGGAGAGACACTGGAAGGCGATCTTCCTGGGCATGAACGAGCAGTACGACCCGGCGATGGTGTTCACGGTGGCCGATCTGCTGGGTCTGAACCTGGACGACCACAAGAACCTCATCCAGAACGTCTACCTGCAGGCCGTCAACGAGTACGACATCGAGACCAAGTTCAACAGAATCAGGAAGATGTGGAACGAGAAGCAGTTCAAATTGGCTAAACACATTCCAGACAGTGTCTACACTAAAGGTACATACCGGTGCATTTCTTACACATCCAGTGGTGAGAACACCATGTGTTATTTTTTTATGGGTTATTTTTTGATAGCACATGGTTGTTTACACATGTACAAGTGTTAACAGTTTCAAGATATACGACTGGCTGCTCCGAGGTGATGACCAGGTCACCACTGCCATACATCCAATGAAAATCTACACAATGGAAATTGATTACATGGTGATGTATAGTTAACCTGACAATATTGGGTCTGTAATGAGTATGTTAGCTAGAAGTGCAACGGCTGTAAAAAAAACTTTTAGTCGGAAAAAACACTTTTAGTCGAATATTTGTTTTGCTTAAAACCTGGTTTTTGAGAGTATTACCTGCCTTAGTGGCTCAATGGTTAAGCCATCGGACTACAGGCTGGTAGGTACAGGGTTCGCAAGCCGGTACCAGCTCCAACCCAGAGTGAGTTCTTACGGGCTCAATGGATGTGTGTAAGGCCACTGCACCCTCTTCTCTCTCACTAACCAACTAACAGCTAGCCCACTGTCCTGGACATACAGTCCAGATAGCTCATGTGTGTGCTCAGGACAGCGTGCTTGAACCATAATTGGATATAAGCACAAAAATAAGTTGAAATGAATTGAAGATATGTAAGAAATAGAATAATACATTTGCGTCCGTTAGTTACCATTTATCTCACAACTCGTTTAAAAACATATCAAACTCACTTTTGCTCGTTAGATACATTTTAGAACAACCGTGAGATAAATGGTATCTAACAGCCACTCATGTATTATTCTCAATGTCTACACTAAAGATGCATGTAACTGCGACATTAGTACTTTTACTTCTCAGAGGACAATGTCTACACTAAAGGTGCATACATACATGTAACTGTGACATTAGTACTTTTACTTCTCAGAGAACAATGTCTATGTTAAAGGTACATGCATGGGACTGCGACATTAGTACTTTTACTTCTTAGAGAACAATGTCTAGCTAAAGGTACATACATGTAACTGCAATATTAGTGATTTTACTTTCTCAGAGGATTATTAACAGTTTTAAAAGTGACCACTAAACAGAAATAGTTAAGACTTGGCCTATACTAAAAAATATTAAAAAAATTAAATGATGGAGAAGTAGCTGGGCTTAAATCTTTAATGAATTTACATTCATGCAGCTTGTATCAGTGGCGTAGCATGGGTGGGGTTATCGGGGTGGTTGCCTTTGGCGCAGAATTGCAGACTGGTGGAAGGGACTCTGATAGTGCTAATGGTTCACTGGTTAGGGGGTGCAGTATTTGCCTTGCCCCAGGTGCTGGCAACCCACGCTACGCCACTGACTTGTATTCTAAGTCATGAAGTTAACGTCTTAAGACATTGTTTGAGACATGAGTCTAGACTAAAAAATTTAGTATTGTACCACATGTATAGTATGGAAAGAAAGAAATATTTTATATAACGACACACTCAACACATTTTATTTACGGTTATATGGTGTCAGACATATTGTTAAGGACCACACAGATTTTGAGAGGAAACCCACTGTTGCCACTTCATGGGCTACTCTTTCTGATTAGCATCAAGGGATCTTTTATTTGCGCTTCCCACAGGCAAGATAGCACAAACCATGGCCTTTGTTAAACCAGTAATGGATCACTGGTCGGTGCAAGTTGTTTACACCTACCCATTGAGCCTTGCGGAGCACTCACTCAGGGTTTGGAGTCAGTATCTGGATTAAAAATCCCATGCCTCGACTGGGATCTGAACCCAGTACCTACCAGCCTGTTTACCGATGGCTTAACCACGATGCCACCGAGGCCAGTATGTATACTATGGATGATTACAAGCCACAAGCAGCTAGCTGTCTGAAGTTTTGAAAGTCTAAATCAGAAAGTTACATACAGTGTTGTATATCAGAGAAGTTTAATTTGTTTTCTTACAGAGCCAGTGAAGAGACCTGTGAGTCCGAATTCCAAGAGGTCGACAAAACTGGACCGCTACCGTCAGGAGAAGTCCTCCACAACCACTGCAATGGTCAAAGGACTGGACGTGGCCAGCGATGACTTCTACATCCTCATTGAAGTGGAGGACCTAAAGTACCAACTTCAGGTAGACAAACAAAAGGAATGTCTGCGTAACAACGCTTAGGCACATTTTAAACTTTGGGATGTCTGGTGTTAACGCAGCCCTCGAAATTCGCGACTGCAATCGGCAATGCTGTCGCAAAAGCTATCGCATACTTGATTTGCGACAGCATTTCATTGCCGTCACGAATCTGTGAGTGGTGAAAAGTCTGTAGGCATTTCTCTCTGAACTCTGTCCAATTACATATCCCAGAAAAAAAGCATAAATTGATTATCGTGTGTATCTCAGTTTCCTCAATTAATATAAATTGGTTTATTTCAATATAGAAGCTTACAAAAGTAAAGTTGAGATGTTATATTTTAGCATATTATTACAACAGTGGATCGTATATTAAGAATTTTGACAGCATTAATATTTTCTTTAAAATTGCCACCGTAGTGCCGTTGCAAAATTGATTTGCGACTGCACTTAACTGCTGTAGCAAACTTGTCCGAATTTCAAGGGCTGCTAACATATTGTTGTTTCAACGGGTGCTTTCTGTCTATGATAACTACAGCACTGTGTTCAGTAAAAATAATACACATTTGAAGAGCACAGGCTGTCTGCATGACCGCGTTCTGTCTGTGTGAATCTTTTTGCTTCTTATAAATACAAGCATGTGCATAACCACACACGCACATATGCATTCATCTATGATTCTTATTTTGCAATAATTTTATCTGGCAACTTTTTCAAAACGTTGATTTTAATGTTCACTGCAGGGCTTTAATTGTTATTTGGGAAGAAAGGTAAAGTTTGTTTTATTTAACGACACCACTAGAGCACGTTGATTTTTAATTTTATCATCGGCTATTGGACATCAAACATATGGTCATTCTGACACTTTGTTTTTAGAGGAAACCCACTGTTGCCACATATGCTATTCTTTTACTATAGGCAGCAATGGATCTTTTATTCGCACTTCCCACAGGCAGGATAGCACACACCATGGCCTTTGTTGAATCAGTTATGGATCACTGGTCAGTGTAAGTGGTTTACACCTACCCATTGAGCCTTGCGGAGCACTCACTCAGGGTTTGGATTAAAAATACCATGCTTCAACTGGGATTCGAACCTAGTACCTACCAGCCTGTAGTCTGATGGCTTAACCACTGCACCACTGAGGCTGGTATATTTCGGAAGAGGAATAAAATCTTTGTATGGTGTTATTTTATCGTGCACATTTATTCCAAACATTCCTTTTTAATGTTCATTGAGTGACTTTTAACTGTCATTTAACAAGAAAAACAAAACCTGGTTATGTGTAATATATAGAGGATTCATCACAAGTATTTTTTAATATGGAAAATATAAACCGAGTCAATGTTAATCGGTTTGTCGAGGCTCTGCCAATCGATAATATAACATCATCACGATTAGCGCAGATTAGTTTGACCGTATGCATTTTAAACAAATCTTTGAAAACGTTATGCTCAGGCGTGTAAGCAAAAGGACTCATTTACCGCAACACATAACCTAGAGACCTTACAAATTTGCATACCATTATTAACCGGGTTAATAAAGTAAAATATCACATGGGTTTATGACATGGCTATCATGGGTAAGTTATAGAATAAATTATTTTAGCTTTCCGCATTCAGTCCAGACAAATATTGCTGAGTTGGTGACCTAAAGTGTGTTTTTGTTGTTCCACCCACAGGATAGTTACATCAGTGTGCAGTCCATAGCTCAGTCACCCTATGTGGGTGAGATCAGTGAAGAAGTCGCATTTTTGCGCAGTGCTCTCGAGCAGGTGGAGGAAACAGTCAACCTCTGGTGTGTTTGTCAGAAAAAGGTATTCAGAACATTTTCACAAGCATTCGCATTCATAAAATAAATCTTATTTTCAAATCTGTTTTATGTATTGTTTCTTTTTTCTAAATTATGTATATTAAAATATTTGTGTATTTTTTAAATGCAATTTTCCAGTAAATCTGTGCATATATATATGAATATGTTCTATTACAGATTCTATTAGTACATAAATGTTAATGAATTATTAAATGTTTTACCCTTTTTTTTATTTGATTTTATTTTCATGGCTGTTATAAATAAAGGATTTAGTTGGATAGGCTGTTTATAACCTTAAAATTCTAAAATATGTTTTAAATTAATGTTTCATATACTAATATTTCTTTCCTACTTTTTAAAAAACAAACATTCACTAAATGTTTCTGTTTCCCCCACAGTGGTTGTACTTGTTGAAAATCTTCGAGAGACCTGAGCTGTATCGCAAGCTGAATGAACAGGCATTCAAATTTGAACATGTTCACAACAAATTCAAGGTAGGTGACCGATATATTGCTGTTTTAATATTTAGAGTATGTGTATATAGAAGATTCGTCACGAGTATTTTTTAATATGGAAAATATCAACCGAATCTTATGTTAATCGGTATTTGTCGAGGCTCGACAAGACAAATAACGATTGACTAGACGAGGTTGATATTTTACATATTAAAAAACACGAGTAGCGAATTCTGTTTATCCTATAACACTTCTAAAATAACATTCTAATTACTTTTTTAGTATAATATGATAATATGACGTCATCACAATTAGCACAGATTAGTTTGACGTCACACATTTCAAACAAATCTTTGAAAATGTTACCCTCAAGTACACAGGGCTTGTAAGCATATGACCTATCCACCGCAACAAATTACCTAGAGACCTTGCAAATTTGCATACCATTATTAACCGGGTTAATAAAGTAAATTATCACATGGGTTTATGACATGGATATCATGGGTAAGTTACAGGATAAATATATTTATAGTATAATATCTTACATTTTCAGTGCAATCAAAGTATGTGATATTTTTCAGATCACATACTTTAAGAATTTGATACCTTGCAAATTAGATGTAAATTACTCGAGGTCAAGGCACTAGGTTTATTGACATTTAAGCAAACTTACTTGGGTGACATTCCATGATTGACGTATGCATTCATAGTCATCAAATAAAAACATTTCAATGGCATTTTGACACTGAAAGCTGTCCAGCATTCAGAAAATAAAACATGTTAGGCATAACTTTATTTTGATGTAAGTACATCCAAAATGATGTCATTCGAGTTTTCCGTCATTTCCATTGAAAAATACACCACGCTACACATTCTTACGTCATTTGAATATCTAGTAATGGCAGACTGGAATTAAAGTTGCGTGTACAGTTTACCAAAACACGTATTAAGCTTGAGCTTGTATGATAAAGAGATTATTACACTCGTGTATTTCGGTATCGTCAATATCATATACTGTAAACTGTGAAAACAATGTGTCCAACATTATGTTGTGAAATTAATATGCACGTACTATTTTCCAGTTTGAAGTGTACTTAAAGTGATGTCTCGATTTTCTAGATGGCGACTAATCATTAATTGTTTTATGTAACTTCAGTCAATGGCAACTAAACGTTTATTGTTTTATCTACCAAAGGGTGTTAACAGTTAACAACTGAAGCCGTGAGTTGTGATTCTAATACAAATGAGGTGGGTAGGGTCTAATCCTCTCTATAGACTCAGTACCAGGCACAATTGCTTGATGTAGTATAACAGAATATTGATTTACAGACAGTAACTTTATAATAAATACAGTGAGCTGTCTGTATCCACTTTTGTTTTTTGAGCTGTCAACGGTTGTTCACGAATTTTACGCATCGCGATCATGCCTTAAGGTATACATTCGCGAAAAAGTCACGTCGCAATATTAATACGGTTTACAGTATTAGAAATAAAAATAATGTATTATGCTTGCCAGAGGCTCACATGATACAATTTTATTCCTAATATATGATGTTGATGATACCGAAAACCACTCTGGTAATAACCTCTAGCGAGAGAGAACAATTTTAAATCATGAAAGAAAAAAAAGTTTGTTTTGTTTAATGACACTACTGGAGCACATCGATTAAATAATCATCGGAAATAGGATGTCAAATATTTGGTAATTCTGACTCTTAGTTATAGTCATTAGAGGAAACCTGCTGTATGTTTTCTAATGCAGCAAGGAATCTTTTATATGCACTTTCCCACAGACCAGACAGCAAAACATATACCACATCCTTTATCCAGTTGTGATGCACTGGTTGGAATGAAAAAAACACCTAAGTTTGTTCAATCCTGTGACGTAAGCATCTCAAGCGAGCACTCAACCGACTGAGCTAAATCCTGCCCCTTTAAATTATAACGTATTTGTGTTAAAGAATGAGACCTAGACATGATGATTTGGTAAAGTCTCATAAACATGTCCCACTTTCTTAGCACGTAGTTGAAATCTGGAGACTGGATTGTGAGCACAGTTCCTGTTAAATTGAAGTTGTTCTGTTGTATGAATAAATAGACAAAGAGAATAGTGCATCAGTGGTCGCTAGATACCATTTATCTCACAACACATTTCCTGTAGCATAATATTTGTACTTTCCGACACACACGAAAGCACATATCACAGCCTTTGATCAGTTTTGGTGTACTGGTTGGATGAGAAAAAATCTAGTTAGTTGAATGGATCCACCGAGGTGGTTCAATCCTGCAACACAAACACCTCAAGCAAGCACTCAACCGTCTGAGATAAGTCCTGGTGCCTTTCATTAGTTCAGATACATTTATATGTATTTGTGACATTGTTTATCATTTTTAACATCAAAACTGGATTCTTTTTTATTGTAATTTAGTCACTTTCTGATTATGTGAGGTGTATGGTTTCTTTACAGGACTGGATGCGAGGTGTGTCCAATGATTCCTTTGTTCTGTCTGTGGTGAACAGGAGACGAGGAGAAAAGGGATACAAACTGCTTCAGGGAGACAATCTCAGATCAATTTTCCTGTCACTCATTCAGCAACAAGTGAGATTCACTTTTATTACAGTAAATGTGTCACCAGTATTGATTGGAATATATTTTATTGATTTTAAAGAACAAATGGATCAGGCACAAGTTATACAACTTACTAGGCCTTTGCCGTAATACATACATGTCACAACAGTAATATATTTTTTTGTATTTTAAATATGAAAACAAAAATTACTGAAAAAGAGAAAGAAAGAAAGTCACAGACCACTGAACTATTTAATGGTCTAACAAAGTATTACCTGAACAAAAATAATTTGATTTGTCCCTAAATGTACTTTATTTAAAAATCTTCATAACCACCATACTCCATTTATTAATGAAGTTTTGTAAACATAATTGAATTATGGCAATGGTCCATATTTTCAAACACTAACATTGCTGAGAGTGTTGACATGGATTTCACTCTATCATGGTTTAGTTAAATTGATGCAATAGCTAGGTTTGGTCTGTAAAAATTAATGTAATTTTTATTTATTATTCATATTTAGAGAAATACAGTCCTTAAATCTGTGACTGTATGCCTTTAAATATGAAAAAAAAAAAACGTCCTGAAAAAGAGGAAAAAAACGTTTAAAGGAAACAATAATAATAACACAGAAAAGTGTTCTACCAGTAAGATCTTAGTTTTGTCTCACTTTCACACAAGTCAAAAGGCGAGATATTGTTTTTTAATCTTCCGATGATGGTTGCGACCTCAACATCAACCTTTGCATATGGCTCCAACATTACAGTTTCGCATTTAGTTCCATTTTCTCACAAACTGTAAGTCTTGAGTCGATCAGTGAAACTTGGTTTATGGCAGCATCCATAAAGGTGCATCTCAGTGCATGTTAAAAAAAATATATATATATATATATATTAATTTTAATTATTTATCAATGTTTTAAAATAACTAGATTACTCCAAATTGTTAAATCACAAATTATTTCTGATTTCACTGAATTATGATTTAAAGTTTGTGTCTTGTTTTAAAGTTGGTGTCTCTTAATATTCAGCAATACTACTGCATTGTACTTGTAAAATACAAGGTACATTTCAGTGGCAGTATAGTTACACATTTCCTTTCTGATTGAAAATCTCCTGTTATGTATAAAAAAGAAAGAAAGAAAGAAATCTTGTATTTAATGACACACTAAACACATTGTATTTACGGTTATATGGCATCAGACATATGGTTAAGGACCAGTCACATATTGAGAGAGGAAACCCGCTATTGCCACTTCATGGATTACTCTTTGTGATCTTTTATATGCACCATCCCACAGACAGGGTAGTATATACCACAGCCTTTGATACACAGTCATGGTGCACTGGCTGTGACAAGAAATAGCCCAATGGGCCCACTGACTGGGATCGATCCCACACTGACCGCGCATCAAGCGAGCACTGTAGCACTGGGCCTTACTTTTCGCCCCTCCTGTTACAGATATTTGAAAGTGTAGAGTTTTCTTTTATTTAAGGACATTTATCAAATTACTAAAGCTTTTTGTCTTAATAAATATAAGCTGCATGAAATTATTAATTTTGATTTAACATATTTTATTATTTTCTTAAAACACAATAACTTTCCTAAAAAGTGCTACCGTAGCTATTAGTTAAACAATATGTTTTTGTTTTGTTTCAGGAGGAGATACTGAAAGACCTGGAGTCGATGATTGAAAAGTCGAGGACCCAATTTCCACGCCTCTACTTCCTCAGCAGCGAGGAACTCGTTGATATGTTGGGCGTGTCGCGGAACCCGCAGGCCCTGGTTCCCTACGCCAGGAAGTGCTTCCCTGGGATTCACAGTCTGAACTTCGCACTACCCCCAGAAATCATGGGCTTAAATACAGCACTGGACTTTGCACTGAATGGTAAAGCTTTAAATGGGTTTTTAACTATGAGCATTCTTAGTCACTGATAATCTGTTCTATCAGTCAACCATTGGACTCGTGCTTACATCCACTAAAGGTGCAAGCACGACTGTCTTGGGCACATTC
>JAECMU010094260.1:0-15855 GCA_016106625.1 Dracogyra subfuscus | reverse complement strand
TGTGCCCCTAGTGTGTCCTTAAAACTGCCGCTGTGCCCCTAGTGTGTCCTTAAAACTGCCGCTGTGCCCCTAGTGTGTCCTTAAAACTACCGCTGTGCCCCTTGTGTGTCCTTCAAACTGCTGTGGTGCCCTCCTGATCCCGTGCTAGTACTGTAAAAGCTATTTACTTGTGAAAGACGTTTGTCTGAAATTTACAAAAAACAGTTAAAGAAAAAGTTAGTTTTTTTAAACACCACTAGAGCACATTGATTTATTAATCATTGGCTATTGGATGCCAAACATTTGTTAATTTTGACACACAAATCAGAGGAAACCTGCTACACTTTCCTAATGCAGCAAGGGATCTTTTATATGCACTTTCCCACAGACAGGAAACACATACCATGGCCTTTGATGATATATACAAGTTGATATCGGCTTTATCCTCGCTGCATTCACAGGGCATAAAATTTAGCACGAACGATCTTGTCGTTCGTCTGTCGGTTATGCAAAACCAATATCAACATGAACGACAGATCGTTCGTGCAAAAGCTGTAATCGTTCGTAAAAAAACACACGTTTTGGGGGAGAAAATAAGCCTACTTTGCCTGTGTGAGAAATATACAATGTATTTGTTTGAAATAAAGTATTTATGATAGTAAATTTAAAGAAGACCAGCTACACATACAAAAATCATTCATATTTATGATATTACTTCATAGTTTGATTACTGTGGCCCATTAACATTTTCGTTTGTATGTGCACTACTGGGGAAAAAAATTGTTTGTGTAAACACTAAAACCACACGAACGACATATCGGTTGTCTAAAAAAAATTATGCCCTGATTCACCATTCGACCTGAGCAGGATAATGCCGATATCTTAAGACAGTAACCAGTTATTTAGTTTATCCGAAAATCCTACGGGAATAGTTGGAAAATAATTATATAGCCTCTGATTTATTTTTTCCAGGGCCTGTTTAAGCCAAGTATTTTGTTTTTTGCTGCACACCTGGGCCACATCTTGATGTTCGAAGCCCTCGCTTATCTTGTTCTAGCTTACCTGGGAGTCGGCTGGTGGCAGATAATGTTATCAATGGCATGCTACACCATTGTAGAGGTAATGTACTCTATCTTTTCCATCATCTCTCGTACAGTGACAATGTTTTTATGTCAAATGTCACTTGGCAAGTGTCAATCACATGTATGTACTTGACCCACATGATTTTCCAGCTATAATGTTAATTTTAATAACATTCAGTTTGATTGTGATTTAGTTTTGTTTGATAAAACCCCAAATATTCAGTTTCTTACATATTTATCAACTCTTCCAAAAACATATTTTGATGGATGTTTATGACATGAAGAGGTTAATTAAAAAATAGTTGAACTTGCCCCAAGGCATATGCATATAACTACTAAGTTACTTGTTCAACATGAAAAACAAAAATCAAATTGCCATGGACATCTGGCAATGGGAATTTTGAAACCCTACGTACAGCAAGTTTTAATGCTGGTAGTTTGTGTTTGCATCCCGGTTTTGGCTCTGAACAGAGAGTACATGGTTTAAATAATATTTATTACTGCCTCATTTGTGATATTGGGATCAGCCAACAAGAGTGCGCCTATATTGAGGTATTTCCCTAAATGTTTAAAAATGCAAATGTGTCGTATATGACCAAGATGACAAAACTAATAAATTGATATTTATAAACTAGTAACTTCTGCAACAGGTAAAAACCAAAGATTATCCCTTCATAACTCACAGCAATACATTGTTTTTATTAAGCAAAAAAAAAACCCACCCTGCTATTGTCACGCTCCTGATATGTGGCAATTCATATTGCCACATGGCAATGGCCATCAGTGTTGCTATTAAATTCAAGCCCTGTTTTATCACTTGTCAAAATCTATCCTTTGTCAAGTTGTGATTTTTCTCTGAATTATTAAAATATTATTCCGCTACATAACAAGGTAATATTTCAGTGTTGTCTGACATCACAAATAAGTTATGGATCATTCTAGTGACATGTTGGTGTTTCCCTCTACAGCTGATGCTATTCAAACATGTAAATCAAATGATTTAAATTAAATGCAAGTTTTACATCGGGTGTCTTTAAAATGAATATTTTATCATATTTAAAATGAATATTTTATCATATTACTGACTTTTTTTTTTTTGTGTGTAAAAAACCCCTCAGGAGGATGGAAAAATTGCAATACTGAAGAATTGCAGTATTAATGAATGTGAAAGGGGAGATGTACTCTATTTAAGCAAGGAGCACAGTCTTCGCATCACTAAAATTGGAGCACGTAGAGGCACCGCTGTAGCTGTTACCCTAAAAAAAGAAACCTTATAATGTTCGTCGGATCAAGAATGAGAATTTTCCACAGAATACAGCTTGGTTTTCGACTCATTTTAGATGTTCATCTCGGTCCTGCTTAGATTTGTTGAGAAATGGGTTGGGGTGGGGTGCCTTTTTGTTTTAAAAAATTACGTCCATCATTTGTGTACATAATTTAGATCTCCTGTACCACGAAATGAGACCGGATGAAGCTTACAGATGTTGGTAACTCGGTGCTTGGTTTTAACTTGTGTGTTGTGGTGTGTGTTTTTTTGTTCTCTCATGATACCTGTTGTTTTTTCTAGGCACAAACTGCCTGGATACAGCATGATTTCGGTCACCTGTCCGCGTTTAGTAATATATTTAGTTCCAAATGGGACCATCTTCTTCATTATTTAGTAATGGGATTTCTGCAGGTAATGATGATATTTCAGCACTTTTCCCTTGATTTCATTGCATATTACATTGGCATCAACAAAAACTGGCCACTTTGATGGGTCTCTGCTGATGTAATCAGACATTGAATGTTTTAAGATTCTGCTACAATTGTAAATATGATATAATATAGATGTTTGGGATTCATTCTCATAATCTTTTGACCAGCAATCTGAAATTCATGCAAGCATGAAAATCGCTTTCTACATTGCGATGGATGTGCTTGTGTATGCGGAAAGAAATTTCATCTGCAGACTAAAACATTTATACTATCTATAAAAAGAAAATCAAAGCAAGGAACATCTGGCTCCTAAATGGAAACGTTAACGTAGAAGGGTGGGAATGTTGCTAAATTCGTAGTCAGGTAATATTCGAGCGGTGCTCCAAAACAGTTCTCGGCCAAACGAGACTGGGACAGTGAGGTTAAATCACTTTAATCCTCGTTATTAAAAATGTAATATACGAACAGATGGGTTGTAATTTAATTAATAATTTCTGCAATTGTAAAACAGTCTTTGCCAGGAAGGCCTGGAAGATTGCCTGGTAATTGATCGTTTTGCAATTATAAATATTTTTTAATGAATTATTTAAATTAAAAGTGATTTCTAGCCTATTATAAATTAAGGGATTTATTTAGCTCATCTTGATTTTGTTTATGGCGAAGACTGTTAAATGTTTGTTTGTGTTTTTTAAGATCCGAAACAATATCATACAGTTTTTAAGTCTCTTGCTCAGCAGAACCTGTCAGTGTGTCAGTTGGCACAAGCATGCATGTTTTTTATTCTGAGAACATTCTCAGTTCTGAGAACATTCTCAGTGCCACTAATTGCATAGATTTTACAGGAGTAGATTCAGTGTGGCTGTAAATGGAGTCTCACGTTGCCTTGTTTTGTGTGTGTAAATGCTTATTTACGTTTATTTGTCGAATAATTTGTTGGTACCAGTAGCATTGTAGTCAGAATGACCTTTCTTGTGAGTTTAAAATAAGCACACAGCGTTTGTTTACATTTGGTTGTTGGTTTTTGTTTAATTGGTGGCAGAAGTTGTATATGTAGACGTAATTTAACAATATTTTGCATTTAAATTTACACACACAAAACGCACCATTGTGCATGTAGCAAGCTGATAACTGCCCGCACACCAGCATGTGTCTTCCCTTATCCCAAAGATCATGATTTCTGAGTTTAAACTGAAGGTGTGGACCCAAATCCATGTATCGGACCCGAGGCGATACTTCATATCAAAGACCCAGTAATATTTGGGCTTCCGTCTTCCGTCTAGACTCAGAAGATTCATGGTCTGTGATCCCAGATGTTTGCAGAATGTCGTTGATGTCTGTTGCTTGATGCAGTAGAATAGGGTCTAATCGTACGGTAACTTAAACAGCAAATATGTTAAACGAATTGTCCTATAACAATAAATTAAAGTCTATAAATTATGTATTAACAAACTACAAGTAGTCGTCTATCCTGGGAGTATTTGATCGAAATCAGATTAGACTAATTTAATCAGCATTTATCCAGAATAACAGTTTACAGTAATGCCTTTCGAACATGTATCATATGACAATAAATACATTGGGCAGTTTTTAAAACTTACGTGTTAACAAAATAGCATATGTTTGTTGCATTTTTGTAGGAAAAGTTAAGACTTCAAATTGGCAGCACTCCCTTTCTTTCATTCTTGAAAGACATTCAGGTAAATGTAGTATATAACAATCCCATCATCCTCATAAACTTTTTAAATTAAAATGTAAAACAAAAAAAGACAGCATAATCCATTATGTAGGGATATTTGTCGGTATAGTAAAAATTCAGTCAGCAAACTAAACCACCTACTTTTATCCTGGAAGAAATTATTGTAGAAAAGTAATTAATTACCATCTCAACGCGTTTTGATATATTATACACTACAGAATTCATTTGATCTAATCACTGTATATGCTTGTATATATAAAGGTAGTTCACGGGATATATATGTAAAAACAAATATAGCAACTATTAAAATATCAATGGATCTCTCATCCCATGCCCTATTAAGAGTAATAATACTTTAATTAAAAACCCTACAGATATAACTTTGGGTGGTGGTGGGGGGAGAGACATGTTTTATAACATAAATCGCCAAGACACACATACTTCAAAGTATAAGGATATAGGCCTGACCAGTGTGCAGTGTTTTGTCTTGTAGCTTAACTGTCCTCGTCTCCATCTTTTACTTTTGCCTATAGAACTCGCATGCGTTGAGTAAACGAGAATTAAAGTTGCATGCTGCGAAATTAACCCTTTTTACGCTTACAGATGACGGCTGTTGTCGCTCATACGATGGGCCTTGGTCACAACGATGGTCAACATGTCATCCATTCTGTTTTCCAATGTGGAAAACTTCAACGTTAGAAAACGCCCTCAAAACCATGGCCACATGTGTGTGTGTTCTGTCTTCTTCCCTTTTTTTTTTTTTAATGTGAATTGTTCCCCTTGTTTTTACAGGGGCAGGTTGGATGGATTCAGCATGACTTTGGCCATTTATCCGTTTTTCCTAAATCTTACTTGGATCATTTATTTCACTACTTCACTGTGGGCTTCATTAAGGTAATTATTTAGCTCGAAACCGTGTGTACATACCGTCCTCAAGTTGTCTCCTTGTCTGTCTTGTCTTAGTGGATGTATTCCTAATCGATAGTCAGCGTCGACATGGGAGTAATTTATTGCAACAGTAAAATAAAGGGTCTGTACGTTTAGTAGAATGGTATGAATATTGAACACACGAGAACCACTAACTAACAGCTGTATACTCTCAATTGATAGCCAGTGTCGGCCATTAATTAACAGCTATGGATATATTCCTAACTGATAGCCAGTGTCGGCCATTAACTAACAGCTATGTAAATACTCCCGATTGATAGCCAGTGTCAGCCATTAATTAACAGCTATGGATATATTCCTAACTGATAGCCAGTATCGGCCATTAACTAACAGCTATGTAAATACTCTCAATTGATAGCCAGTGTCGGCCATTAATTAACAGCTATGGATATATTCCTAACTGATAGCCAGTATCGGCCATTAACTAACAGCTATGTAAATACTCTCAATTGATAACCAGTGTCGGCCATTAATTAACAGCTATGGATATATTCCTAACTGATAGCCAGTATCGGCCATTAACTAACAGCTATGTAAATACTCTCAATTGATAACCAGTGTCGGCCATTAACTATCTGTGGATATATTCCTCATTGATAGCCAGCATCGGCATGGGATAATTTTAACAGTAAAATAAAGTATCTTTATGTTGAGTACAATGGAATGAGTATGAACATCTTAGTAACTAACAGCTATGTAAATACTCCCGATTGATAGCCAGTGTTGGCCATTAAATAACAGCTGTGTAAATACTCCCGATTTATAGCCAGTATTGGCCATTATATAACAGCTGTGTAAATACTCCCGATTGATAGCCAGTATCGGTAAGAAATAACGGCAAAAGTATAAAATTGTTTTAACTAATGAAGTAATTAATAACTGTACATAACATTTGTTGTACCTAATGCAATAATTTTAATTAATATACGTTTATAAAAGTTTTAACCAATCAAAATAACTGACATCTGCAGACCCTCGGTACTCACAATGCAGCATAACACACTTGGGGTTCATACAGGTTATGGTATTTATCAATGTAGTTTATGTTTTAATAGGTTATGGAAAATAAAAATCTATTTCTAATTTTGTAGGATGAGAAGAGATTGACAGTTCATGTCAGACCATCGTTATATTATTCTATTATATTGATGATCATGAAAAATCTATTAAAAATCTATTAATGGAAAATGCCTTTAAAATCCATAACACTTTGTTGAAATGTATGAACCCTAATACTAATATATTGGAACTAATTTAGGTTTTAAATTGTGCAATAACTGAATATATAAAAATTGCTAACACTAACCTACATCATATATTAAGTGGGTTTTTTAAGACAATTAGTACATAATCCTAATTTAAGTAACTACTTGCAATTAACAAACATGTTATATCATTAAATACTCAAAAGATGGTTTGTAAAGGATGGTTATAAATAGTTTTTCAAATAAGTGAACGATTAACATATTTTTTTTCTTCTATTTTTCTATGTACCAATGTACATAATTGAAAATAAATTTACTACATTTATTTGTTTTACAAATTTGGCTATATGTAAATCCAATTCCAATAAATACTAAAGATACCTTGTTCTGATTATACCAACTTGTTGCTAAAAATTTTTGTATTTGCCACAGATTAATATTATAACAAAGAATTCCGTAATAATAACAAATGAAAACATGAAAAACCTTGCATGATTCCTGTATTACAATTTAGAAGATCTGATTTCCCCCCATATTAATTATTGTTTGTTTTTTTGTCATTTAGAAGACCCTATCCTACTAATATTTTGTCCTAACCACCTCCTGCCTTTTAACCATGTTATCTCTTAAAAACATTTTAAAGCATCCACCACAGAAGTTAGAGAAAAAAAAAACAAATTTATAAAGGGGTGGACTTATTTTTTTCATGTACTTGTGAAATAAAATAATAAAAATATTAATGATGAATGTTTATTAACATTGTGGTTCCATTTCAACAATCACCTAGCTTTTCATTGTCATTGGTACGTTTTCCAGTTTTTATCAAGGGTGTATTTTAATTTTTATAAATGGCAACACATTGATTGATTTATCAGTATATGTATATGTACAGTAGAAGAATTCCGAACAAAGAAGAAGAAATAGTTCAATTTGCTTTAAGTTCATTGTATATCCAATGAAACTGAATACCCAGTGACAATATAAAAATAACCTGTTCCACATATATATTTACCTGCTTTTTATATATATGCTTGTTAGTTGATGCTTTGCTTACATGTTAACACCATTCATTATTTAACCATCTACATTGTGTCCATTTTGGTTGCACATATGGGTTGTATTTTTTCATTTGGCGAATAAAACATTTCATACGATCTATATAAAAATACAAGTAGACGCCATCCGACTCCTAGATGGAAAAGTTAACACTGAGTATATATGTGATTGAGGTGTCAGAATAATGTGTTTCATGTTGCTACATTGGTATAGATCTGTCCATAAAAGCCATCGGGTCTTATAGAATTTTATAAATATCCACTAGCCATGGGATCAGTGATTTAAATCATTTACTGACCATGATTAAAAGTTCACTAGGCTTACTTTAAATAATACAATTTTACTAATAGTAATAATCAGATATGTCACCTAAAAAGGGAGATAGAGCATAAAATCCCTTAGAGTGGGGTTGGGAAGAGGGGACACGATATTCATATTTACATTTAAATGCAGCATTTGACAAGTTTGTTTTCCACTGGCTAGTTACAGTAGTAATTTACTAGCCCAACACTGAATATCACTAGCCATGGGAGTGGGCCTACCATAATCTAGAAGCCCTGACCATGTATAAAAGGACCGTTTTATAAAGAACATGTATGGCACCATACCCAAATTTTTATTTTTAAAGTTGATCTTTTAACAAAATTAATAACTTTATCATTACTGTATGATTTTCTTAATCCTAACTTAAACCTAACCCATTTTCTCTCTAGGGGAGGTCCCCCCATACCCACTATTCATTCAGCACACACATTGTGAATATTCAATATTTCTTCCTGCCAGAAACACGGACTAGATAAAGCCGATATCAGACATCATTTACTAGTTATTCTCTATTTAAAGCATCTTGCAGACCCACAACAAATAAAATAATTTCGGTGCCATCCACCCACCCATGGGATTTATTCTAAAACGGCTAAATGCTATCCCGATAATACAGTGGTAATTAGTAGGTCTCTTAATTAGGTGGCCTTCATGGACAGGTTTACCTCTTGTTTTAACAGTGACAATTTTAAATGTTTTAATAGGATTTTTTGTTGTACATTTTCTGTTTTGTGGTTTTGGTAGGGATGCTAAATTTTTCAGGTAATATATGGTTGAACAGGTAATGTGAGTCTGATATTCAAATGATAGTTTCATCATATTACTAAATCAGATTATAGTTTCAGCATGTTTCTTATTCAAATGATAGTTTCATCATGTTACTATATCAGGTGAATTGTGTGACGAGGTAAGATTGATCTGAGTTGGTTAACATCAGTCCAGCTGTAAGCTAAATTGGTGATTGCACTCAACAGAATCATATACCAATGAGTTATAACAGTGAAACCTTTCAAAACTGGACACCCACAAGACCAAGAAAAAACCATCCAGTTTTAAAGGGTATCCAATTTCGAGTTTCTGTACTGAATTTCAGGAAGAGATGGTGAAAAAATGTGTGGGTTTTGAGGAAATTTCTTTTTACCGAAATATATCCCCCCCCCCCCCCCCACACACACATAGTCTCACCCCCACCCCCTCGCACTAATGGAAAATTGTAGCGAGATTCCTCTCTAAGACTGTATGTCTAAGTAGCGGGCAGCATGGCCCAGTGGTAGAGTGCCCGCCTGATGCGCGGTCGGTCTAGGATCGATCCCCGTCAGCTGACCACTGGGTTTTTTCTCTCGACATAACCATATGTCCGACGCCGATATAACCGTAATTAAAATGTGTTGAGTGTGTCGTAGTATGTCTAAGTTATCAAATGTTTGACATCCAATAGCCGATGTGATTAATAAATCAATGTTCTAGTGGTGTGGTTAAACAAAACAAACATTAAACTTTTTCCGACTCTCAAACCTAATATTAACTTTTTGGATGCTGATGCAAATTAAGCAAGAAAGGAAATGTTTTATTTAACCACACACTCAACACATTTTATTTATCATTATATGGCATCGAAACAAATTAAGCAGTTAGAAAAAAAATGTAATGTTGAGTCGAAAGATAGGTATTAGCCCCCAGCCCCTCCCAAAAGGAAAAAGAAGAAAGAAAGAAACAAACTCTTTGTGCTACAGGAATTTTATTGCTTAGGCAAGACTTTATATTGCATCAATGTCAAGGCAAAATAGGGCATGCTGACCTCAAAATATTTTACCTCAAAACCATTAAAATGTTACATTTAATTAAATTAAAATGACTTGAAATACATTTCTGAATACTGACAACTCTACAGCAACTGATAATGACCGTACTGAACTAAAACGACCTTCCTGCACTCAGAAAAGACAAGTCCCCATTGTGCCCAACTTAGTGAGATCTAAAGCTCCGATATGACAACTCATACAAATCCTTTAATGGAGAAAATGTTTACAAAAACATGTTGAGGAAAAATATCTGAAGCTAAATTCACAAAACATTGTAGGTTTATGTCTGCGACTAGCTGTTACACCAGACATATATTTACATGTGTTTGGCATTTAGTTCAGGCAGAAAATTATATCATTATGGAAGACAGCTTTTTAAAGGACAAAAGAAAATGATTAATGAATATATTTATTATACTGTTAATAGTAATAACAACTGTGGTTTAGTGTGTAGATTTATGTTTATCTGCAAAATTCAGTTTATTAAGTTTTTTTAAACTGGGCTCTGAATATATACATTTGTAGTCTACAACAAAAAAAGTGTCGTGAAATATTAAAAACTTAACGGCAGTGTCCACAGACATTGTTAATTGCATTTGTATAATTCTTAACACTTCTGGTGCCAAAAGACACATTAAGATTAAGGAGATGACAGCAAAGTACTGGCAGTTGATATTAAGTTCAAAGACCTGACAAAGGATAAAATGAAGCCTTAACTTCAAAACTGACTGCCAAAACCAGATCCCGTAACTTTATTTGATCAGTTGAGGCCATTCAGCACACGCATATATATACTAGTATATATATATATATATATAATGTATGTAGCACAGCGATAGTAGCTGACATGCACCTACACACACATGACCTAAAGTAGTTCTATACTCATTGACTAGATACATACATACGTGTTTATCTAGGTTGTGTTATTGTCCTGGTGCTTGACTCATTGAAGATTGTCATAGTGCATGGCCATATGCCAATATATGATAAAAATACAGTAGACTGTTGATAGTCGAATTGTTTCTGTCAGGAAGTTGACCCTCTTGTGCTGAAATCAACCCTCTTAGTCCAGTATCTGTTATTTAAAAGTATCTGTACTTAGGCCTCAATTCTGTAGATCGCTCGGCTGCGGTCCTTGGATGATGGGATCAAACCACCTAAGTGGACCCGGTGTAGTTGTTTTTTTTCCCAACCCCACAAATGCCTCAGAGCTGATGTGTCAAAGTGTCTTTAAAGGATTCAGTGTTTTAACCTAATTACTGTTGAACATTCCATTGATTTTTTAGGTGAAATGTTGTCAAGTTGTCATATTTGTATTAAGGTCTCACTACACAGATCACTTCCGGGTGAGAGTTCATTAATCATGGTCCACTATAGTTCCTAATTGTGACACATTATGGTTCACATGTTCACTTATAGGAAATAGTGAAGAATTAAAACAATAAGTATGTTTAATGGTAAGCATTCTGGCTGTATTTTGCCCATGTTATTTTGTAATATTGTACATCGACCATTCGGGACGTGCGTATATAGCGCAAGTGACAGTTGAGTGAATCGGTTAATGAAGCACCTGTTCGAACCGGTAGTACAGCCAGATGCGGATATATAGCAAAAAACTGAGACGGAAATGTTCTCAATTTTGGAGTGAAAACAAATGCTTATATAATGTATGTTCACAATGGTGTATGTTGTTAGTGCCAACGAGAACCCATTCTATTAGCAATCTTCGTTTGAAGTTGGGCAATTTAACATGGGTTTCAATGGCAGATGACATCTGTGTAGTGAGACCTAAGTTTGGTTTTGTTTATACAGGGTTCGACGTTAACTTCATTTACTACTAGATCAGTGGACTAGTATGTTTTAAAATTTACTAGACCTGACTTAATATCAACTAGACCAAACTGCTGAATGAATGAATGAATGTTCAACGACACCCCAGCATAAAAATACACATCGGCTATTGGGTGTCACAAATGTTATGTACCGGTATATGAAAATAATATACCAAACTGCTGAATGACAAAATATACCTAAGCAGGGCTAATTTTGTTAAACTTTGCTTCATATTGCCTATTATTTGAAGAGTATACATAATAATTAGCCAATGTAACTATATTTGAATAAATCACACACATAAAAACACCATGGTATTTATAACATGTAAATAATTCGAAAACGAAATCGATTGTCGTATATTTGAAAAAACCCAAAACATATTTATTCAAGAATGTATACTATTGTATGTTTGCAATTTTATTACTTTATTCGATTTATTGGACCAAAAAACCCCAACAACAATAATGTACCGAAGTATCAAGCAGAAACAATAATACTGTTTTCGCTGATAGTATTTAGGACATAGATCTATGTGCATTAAATTTAGCAAATATACATTCTATATTTGACAAACCTCGGTCGATTCCGGTATCAGTGGAATCGATCGAGTTGTGACGAATGGCACCCGTCAGCAGTTAGCACCAGTCGGGATTATTCAGTAATTCACTGCCCACTGCATCACGTCTTAACTGTAGAACTTGGGATTTCAGTGTCAATAGTTTAGTGGAAAATATTAATGTTTGTAGAATCACTGGATGGCAAATTAATTCGCCGCTCATAAATTATCAACACAACCAGTTGGGCTACTCAGAAACACTTATAACTAGACCGAACCAGCTGTTTACTAGACAATGTCGTTCGGACGTACCTTAGTGTCGAAGCATGTTATATTGGGCACACTTATTTTGGCCACATTGTTTATTGCCTCAGCTTTAGTGCAGTTTTAAAGTCTGTATGGTTAACCACAAAATGTAACAGCAGTGATTGTAATTGTCCCGTGACTGGTATCTCAACGGCTGTGGTATGTGCTATTCTGTCTTTGGAATAGTGCATATAAAATGTCCCTTGCAACTAATGGAAACAAGAAGTGGGTTTCCCCTCTTAAAATGTCAGTTAAAATTACCAAATGTTTGTCATCCAATAGCCAATGATTTAATAAATGAAAGTGCTCCAGTGGTCATAAAAGAAAAAAAAACATTTTTGTTCAAAATGTAACAGTAAATAATTGCATTTGGTAAACATTTTTGCTGATTAGTTCCAAGTAATTTTTGTCGTCTCATATAATAAAAATGTTAATGTAGTTTACACTGGCAGATTCAAAGGGGTGAGGCTCCCAATATATTTTGGATTCAATGATTTTAACAAATGATACGAAACATTCACATAGTATTTTCTGTAGCGTAAGTCATTATTTGAATAGCAGTAAAACATTTTACCTGTGTTCTAGATCATATAAAAGATCCCTTGCTACTAATAAAATAATACAACTGGTTTCTTCTCTAAGACTGTACATCAAAATTAACAAATATTTGACATACAATGATTAATGAATCAATGTGATCTAGTGGTTTGTTAAACAAATTTTTTTTTAATTGGTCATCATATTCGAATGGCAGCTCCTGAAAGTAGTTAATATATTATTATATTACATTATGTACATTACATTACATTATATTATATCATTCACAATGTTTTTATTTTAAATGGGTTCTGTAGTAAGATCTTTGTAGAGTATTTAAAAATATTTTATTGTATTGCCTTCTGACTGTATAATGCCCTCAGAAACTATCAGTGTATCGATGTAAGTGAAATGCCCTATAATTTGCCAAATTGTAGGTCTGCCTGTCCTTTCCAAGTTCCCTAGATCTGCCCTTGGGTTAATGGTGGTGCGATTGTGCATTGTTTACTGCCTATATGTGGCCTGATATGCATACGTGCTGAAAGTGGACGATGGGATTGTTCGGGAATACCTGACACTGTCATCCCCAGGACATATTGACACTCATTATGATCTGTGTTGTCGCTGCTGTGCAGTTCGTTAGGAAGATAATTGTGTTAGTCTAGATAAAACACTGTTGTTTGATTTAACCTGACAGCTTAACAATGTGATACAGTACACACTTAATGCCTGTACATTGATAATGACATGTTTATGTTTAGTGGGGGGGGGGGGGGGCATAAAGGATCAGGAAGGACATAATAGCAACAGGTGAACATGCTAGAAAAGAAACATTGTATAATAACCATAACAAATTTGTGTAAAATAAAGTGTTTTCTTTAATGATACCACTAGAGTACATTAATTAATCATAGACGCGTTATTGCATTATCATTCGGATCTTTTGCATATATCCTCCACCCCTCCACCACCACATGGTGACCACCAGTCAAGGTTGCACATACCAACATACTGCCATTCTTAAACCCGTTGTGGGGAATTGGTTGTGATTAGTCCACCAAGAAGGTTCGATCCTGTGACCGATACATCTCGGATGAGTGCTCTGTTGATTGAGCTAAATCCACCCTTTACACATGTGTAAATTCTTAAATATATCATTCTGTCATATCTTAGGTATGTGATCAGTCCTTCATATCTTAGATATGTGATCAGTCCTTTGTCTCTTAGATGCGTTATCAGTCCTTAGTATCTTAGGTACGTGATCAGTCCTTCATATCTTAGGTAAGTGATCAGTCCTTCATGTCTTAGATACGTGATCAGTCCTTCATATCTTAGGTATGTGATCAGTCCTTCATATCTTAAATACGTGATCAGTCCTTCGGATATTACTTTTTTTTTATCAATCCTTTATATCTTAGATACAAGATCAGTCCTTCATATCTTAGATATGTGATCAGTCCTTCATATCTTAGATATGTGATCAGTCCTTTGTCTCTTAGATATGTGATCAGTCCTTCACATCTAATATATGTGATCAGTCCTTTGTCTCTTAGATGCGTTATCAGTCCTTAGTATCTTAGGTAAGTGATCAGTCCTTCATATCTTAGGTATGTGATCAGTCCTTCATATCTTAAATACATGTTCGTTCTTTGTCTCTTAGATACGTGATCAGTCCTTCATGTCTTAGATATGTGATCAGTCCTTCGTATCTTAGATACATAATCAGTCCTTCGTATCTTAGATACATAATCAGTCCTTCGTCTCTTAGATATGTGATCAGTCCTTCGTCTTTTAGATATGTGATCAGTCCTTCATATCTTAGGTATGTGATCAGTCCTTCATATCTTAAATACATGTTCGTTCTTTGTCTCTTAGATACCTGATCAGTCCTTCATGTCTTAGATATGTGATCAGTCCTTCGTATCTTAGATACATAATCAGTCCTTCGTCTCTTAGATATGTGATCAGTCCTTCATATCTTAGATACATAATCAGTCCTTCGTCTCTTAGATATGTGATCAGTCCTTCGTCTCTTAGATATGTGATAAGTCCTTCGTCTTTTAGATATGTGATCAGTCCTTCATATCTTAGGTATGTGATCAGTCCTTCATATCTTAAATACATGTTCGTTCTTTGTCTCTTAGATATGTGATCAGTCCTTCATATCTTAGATATGTGATCAGTCCTTCATATCTTAAATACATGTTCGTTCTTTGTCTCTTAGATATGTGATCAGTCCTTCATATCTTAGGTATGTGATCAGTCCTTCATATCTTAAATACATGTTCGTTCTTTGTCTCTTAGATATGTGATCAATCCTTTGTCTCTTAAATACATGATCAGTCCGTTGTATCTTAAATACATAATCAGTCCTTCGTCTCTTAGATATGTGTTCAGTCCTTCGTCTTTTAGATATGTGATCAGTCCTTCATCTCTTAGATATGTGTTCAGTCCTTCGTCTCTTAGATATGTGATCAGTCCTTCGTCTTTTAGATACCTGATCATGCAGTCCTTCGTATCTTAAATACATGATCAGTCCTTCATCTCTTAGATATGTGTTCAGTCCTTCGTCTTTTAGATATGTGATCAGTCCTTCATCTCTTAGATACATGTATGTGTTCAGTCCTTCGTCTCTTAGATATGTGATCAGTCCTTCGTCTTTTAGATACCTGATCAGTCCGTTGTATCTTAAATACATGTTCAGTCCTTCATATCTTAAATACATGATCAGTCCGTTGTATCTTAAATACATGTTCAGTCCTTCGTATCTTAAATACATGATCAGTCCGTTGTATCTTAAATACATGATCAGTCCGTTGTATCTTAA
>JAECMU010094219.1:2000-13891 GCA_016106625.1 Dracogyra subfuscus | reverse complement strand
ACTTGTAACGAGCGACAAATTGGCAGAATGCAATCATTGCAGTTTTGATGCGCAGTCGGTCTAGGATCGATCCCCGTCAGCTAACCACTGGGGTTTTTTCTCGACATAACCATATGTCCGACGCCGATATAACCGTAATTATAATGTGTTGAGTGCGTCGTTAAATAATTAAAAAAAATAAAACATCATTGCAGTTTTTATTAAAAAGACTTTAAAAAAGAAGAAGAAAAAAGAAGAAGGTAGGAAATTCTATACTTGACGACACACTCAACACATTTTATTTACGGTTATATGTCATCGGACATAAGGTTAAGGACCACATAGATATTGAGAGAGGAAACCAGGTGTCACCACTTTATGGTACAATCTTTTCGATAAGCAGAAAGGGATATTTTATATGCACCATCCCATAGACAGGATAGCACATACCGTGGCCTTTGATGTAGCAGTCGTGGTGCACTGGCTGGAATGAGAAATAGCCCAGATCGACCATGCGTCGAAAAAAGAAGAATGATGTTTGGTTTTCTAATACCTTAATTAGATGGATTTAATTTAAGCTTTTGTTTTATTAGGTGTCTTGACATGGAATTTGTGACACTGAGACTTGGCAGTGAAAGAAGAAACCCACATAGGTTACTCTGATGCATTAATAGATAGATAGATGTACTGAGAATGGAAATGGGAGGAGATGGGTGGATCAATCATTGGAGAACGATGGAGCAATGGACATGGATGGATGGACAGTCGTTGGATGGATCAATGGATGAAAGGATGGGTGGATGAATTATCAGAGACTGATGGATAAATGGATGGATGGATAGAAAGATGGATGGATGGATGGATAGAAAGATGGATGGATAGAAAATGGGTGTATGATGAATTACTGGAGATTGATGGACATGAATGGATAGACGGAGAGACAGATGGATGGATGGATGAATGAATGGATAGATGGATAGATAGACAAATGGATGGATGGATGAATGTATGGTATGGATGAAATTTTGATCAATGGATAAATGGACATGAATAAATAAATGAATGGATCACAGATGGATGGATGGATGGATGGATGGATGGATGGACAGATGGACAGATGAACAGACAAATAGATGGATCGAGTTGGCTGAAGATAGATTATTGGAGATGGATGGATGGATAAATGGCCATGAATTGAAATAAAGATCAATGACAGATAATATTTCTATGAGATATGCGCCACTGGCATCACCTTACAGGTTAAAAGTAAAAAAAAAGTCACAGAAGATCATAAACATTTAAAATGAGGTCAAATCCATCAGATTACATAACACCATTTTCACAAGGCCATTGTTTCCATGCTAAACACTCTTTAAAAATTCATACTTCCATTTTTAATAGCACAACAAATCGTTGTTACTGAACATGAAAGAGAATCCTTTACAACACAAATCCCAAGATACATATTAAAGGTTTTTAATGCATAAGCATAAGCACACGGATGGACAGCCACATTATATGTGTGTGTGTCTGTGTGTGTGTGTGTGTGTGTGTGTGTGTGTGTGTGTGTGTGTGTGTGTGTGTGTGTGTGTGTGTGTGTGTCTGTGTGTGTGTGTATGTGTGTGTTTTTTTTGTGTGTTTTTTTGTTGGTTTGTTTAACGATGCACTCAACACATTAAATTACGGTTATATCGGCGTCAGACATATGGTTATGTCAAGAAAAAAAACCAGTGGTTAGCTGACGGGGATCGATCCTAGACCGACTGCGCATCAGGCGGGTACTGTACAACTGGGCTATGCTGCCTGCCATGTGTGTGTATATATAAGAACGGTTATCATATAAGGCGCCCTTAATTTTATCAGCGTAATTAATTTTGATCTTTATATATCCAATTAAAGATGGAGCATGTTTGTTTGTTTTGTTTAACGACAACACTAGAGTGCACCGATTAATTAATGATCAACTAGCTCTTGAATGCCACAAATTGTAACACGTCTTCAGAAGGAACCCACTACATGTTTTCATTAGCAGCAAGGGATCTTTTCTATGCACTTTCCCCACAGACAGCACATACCAGTGCTTGATACACCAACTGTGCATATAAAAGATCCCTTGCTGTTAATGGAAAAATATAACAGACTTCCTCTAAGACTATAAGGGTGGAACGTTGCCCAGTGGTAAAGTGCTCACTCAATGTGCGGTCGGTCTAGGATCAATTCCCGTCGTCAGATCCATTGGGCTATTTCTCGTTACAGCCAGTGTACCACGACTGGTATATCAAAGGCTGTGGTATGTACTACCCTGTCTGTGCGATGATGTATATAAAAGATCCCTTGCTGCTAATCGAAAATGATCAAATGTTCAAGACATCCAATAGCTGATGATTTATAAATCAATATACTCTAGAGCTGTCGTTAAACAACACAAACTTTAATGTGTATATATTTATCTAGTAGTGCATCCAAGTGATTTTCTCTCAAAGTAATTACAAAAATGAACAAATGTATTGTGTATCAAACTGACAATGACAAAGGCTGGCAAAAAAAACCCCACCTAAACCCTCAAAGATTTCAAAAACATGGCATGATCTTTGCTCAAAAGGTCGGCCTAACCTAGTGGTTAGTTATTTGCTGGATGGCCATTTGTCACTGTCAGTAGAGCCGGCAAAACAGTTGCAATAATTAAAACCTTCTAGAGTTACTCTGCAGTTAAAAGCATCTTCTACAATTCGCTTTGTTCTGTTTTAGGTTTTTTCTTCTATGTATTACGTTCGCTTTGTGCGCAGAGAGAATTGAAGAATACAAAAACCAAGGTATTATACTGCAAGCCATAAATTATGTAAAAATACAATTATCCTCAATATATACATTTTGTATATACTCTGGGGAAAAAGAAACCAAGATAATGTTTAAAGGTATGAAAGAAAAAAATATCT
Organism: Dracogyra subfuscus; assembly: GCA_016106625.1. NCBI lineage: Eukaryota > Metazoa > Mollusca > Gastropoda > Neomphalida > Peltospiridae > Dracogyra > Dracogyra subfuscus. The sequence continues at coordinate 10,976 of JAECMU010094219.1, read as the reverse complement.
AATCATTTTTAAACTGTTTTTGATTATTAAAAAAAACATTTTAATAAGGTTTGTACAATGATACTGGTGTCATTATATGTGTCAGATTTAAACAATTTATGTGATTAAGTTAGTCTCAGACCATTTTATGTGGCATATAGGAACTTTTTTCATCGAGTATATTTTTCTTTGTATTATTGTAGCTTTGTATGTAGTTTAAATTATGGTTATTAAAGCTGGCTATACTTCGTGATATAAATTATGCAAATTTAATTTTTAGAATAAACAAACACAGGGGATAAATATGGCAATATATATTTTAATTATTTGGCCCATACATTTTAGTTAAAAACAAGTGTTTGCCAAAAATTTATATAATATTACATAAACCTTCATTATCCACATAGTTCAAGATATTCAGGGAAATATAACCAGTATTACCCACATGTGTTATAATGATGTCATGTATATCACGAGTGACGTAATTTTGTGAAGTGACGTCACAACTTAATGCGGCTTCCTCAGTATAAACGCTGATAAAAAATGACGTCATTTCAGAAAATGATGTTGTTTCATTGTAACTTTTTAGTTATATTTCAAACATTTTGACATCGTCCTAGCTTTGTTATTCATAAAAATAATGTGGATAATAAACAAAATTAATACACACGCGTGTAAATCGTAGTGATTTTATGAAATTCGTGTCAGGATTCATGTATTACTCTCACTCTCGCTCGGGTAATACAAAAATCCTGACACTCGTTTCGTAAAATCAGTACGACAAACACAAGCTCGTATAGTAATCTCTTTATATTTTATGAAATGTACTCTCAATATAAATGTTACATTTTTTGTTATAAAACTATTAAAAGATATTCTTAATTTAAAATAAATTTTTTACCAATACTGCTTTAAAGATCCACTTTCTTTAACAATCAGGTGGCAATCAATACTGGTTTAAAAATCCAATTTCTAAAGAGTCAGGTGGCCATTTTCTTTTAAAGCCTCGATCCTAAGCCAAATATGCAGATCGGATTCAGTAACAAAATCCATTGAATACCTTCCCTTCAATTCAGCTATCCCCTCACTTCCCTAAAGCAACCATCACAATTACCACGTTAAAGATACCCACTGGCATAGGAAGCAGAGGTTGGGGACAAGGAGGGCATATGTCCCCCCCCACTTTTCATATATTTTGCTTTATATTTGCTTTAATTATAATAGTGTAAAAGTGTGCAAATATAAAAGTGTGCCCCACACACACTTTTTGGCACCTTCCTACACCACTGACACCTAACACCAAACAGCATAGTTTAATAGTTTGACTGGTGGGGGGGGGGAATCATTATAAACAAAATAAAAACATTCCTTTCCTTTACTCTGAGTATACATACAACCCAATCTAGGCCAGCATAAATAAATGCAAATGAATATCACACAGTTCACTCTCTTGCTCTCCCACACGGCCACATGCATAATACAGCTCACAAGCTTAAGCCAAATTCTATTAAATATTTATTACAATTACCACAGCGTAACTGGTTTCAGAGTGGACCGAAGCCCCAACGTGACAAACATTACATAATTACAGCGGTAGCAGTTACTTGATGATCGGCTATCGGCAGCAATCCAATCCCATTACTGTCCACGCTAAGCTACTTACGGACGACAGCTCACGAAGCTATTCTGCCATTCAGATATCACCCTGTCTTCGTCTGACCACAGTTATAATTTTAAGTAAGCCACAGGTAAATAAACACAGACGGAGATACAGAAAGAACGAATATCGGCTGAAACCGCTGCACGACACACAAACAAAAGATAAGAAAGCAGTATCACCATTCCTCGAGTGAAAAAATCCTGATCCACATCACCGTCCTTTGAAGAATGAATGAATTAAGCTACAAGGGTGACACTATCTTCCCCACTGCACATTACACACAATTCAGCACGGTGGTTTATATACCGGTTTATATACCACACTCCGGTGGTGTTTCTGTGTGTGTGAGGGGACAAAGTGGTCTGGTTTATGGAACATGCGACTCTTCTGTGTTTACAACAGCCAGACACGCATGGCTAGTTGTTCAGAAAGTAGCATAAAAGGCGACAATTGATTCCATCAATGACCGGTCACCCGTGTCAGTTCCTATTTGTGGTGTCTGCATGCACTCAGCTCAGTTTTTACCCGTCGCTTATATAACTTAAATTGGCCCTATATGCATTTATAGTGCTTCGCATGGCTGGCTTATTCTGCACAGTCAAGTGTTTGTGCCTTTGTATGTATAGCACTAATGTGAAAGTGGGACGAAAATGTTTTTTTTATTGAATAGAAAAACAGGCAATTATATTAGATTGTGAATTTTCTTTTTTAATTTTGGGATGTGTGTGTAAATTTTATTCATTATTATTTTTGTGGGGTTTTTTTTTTTAATGATTTTTTTTTTATATTTTAAAATATGTAAATTTAAAAGGTTCCAGTTCATAGTATGCAACAGTGCATGGTCTGCCAAGCACATACATGCTGCGCCAAGCTTTTTGCTGTAATAATTGTGACTTAAACACTTGTATAGATTGAATACCATTGTGCTATATATTCAACCAACCTTACAGACACATACATGTAAGCTAGCATGCACACACATGACATTTTAATTATTTTTTTGAAATTTTTAAGTGTTCCAATATTTCCCAGTGAATTAGATGTACTTTATTTATTTAAATTAAAGACTTTTAAAGTAATAAATTCAACATAAAAGCTCATGAAAAAAAAAGAAGTATTTTTTATATTTCAGTGTACATACAAGTACATGTCAGAAACGTAGATAAATATTTAGTTTTACATGGGAATGTGTATACATAACACAAATACATAACTGTGACATTGTATTTATTATCTTTCTATTTTTTTCATTAGCATCAAGGGAAAATAATTTAAGACACTGGCGTAGGAAGCGGGGTGGGATGTGCCCCTTACTTTTCAGATATTTTGCTTTATATTGGCTATATAATAGTGTAAAAGTGTGTAAATATAAGTGTAACCCTACCGCCCCACCCACCCCCACACACACACACCTTTTGGCTATTTCCAACACCAGTGTATTAAATGCTCTTTCCCCAGAGAAATGACAGCACCAGGGTTTCTGGCAAAGGGTAAAACAAATATGGTGCCATACCCAAACGTTTTTGCAGATTTCTTTTTTTTCCCCGGTAACATTTCGACAAAATGACTGACTCTTTATCATTACAGTATGAGTTTCTGAACCCCCTAACCCTAAACTTAACTCATTTTCTTCCTGGGAGAGCCCCCACCTCATAGCCCCTGTTAACTGTGGTTACATTCAATTCCATAGTGCCATGCAGACACACAAAAAAAATTCTGCCAGAAACATGGGGAAAATCCCAATGAGTTCGTCCATGAGGTTCAATTCATCAATTCAAGCACCTCCGGCGAGATCCTCCGTATGGACTGCGCTAGATCACATCCCTACTATATATCACAAGTTAATAGCAGTATTATTAAAAAGTCAAAGTCTGTTTTGTTTAACGAAATCGCTGGAGCACATTGTATGTCAAACAGTTGGTCATTCAATACACAGTCTTGGAGTTGAAAACATGTTACCTTTTTTCCATTATGTCTAAGGTCAAGTCAGATCATAGGGTTTAACGTGCACATTAAAAACAAGCTGTTGTAGTGCACGCCTGTCATGGTTGCAGGTGTCGGCCTGGGCCAGCTCCTCCGTCCAGGACAGAAAAAGGGTTTGTGGATGGGGGAGGCAGTTTTCCACTAGAAGCAAGAGATCTTTTATATGCACCATCCCACAGACAGGATAGCACATACCACAGCCTTTGGTACTGTATACCAGTTGTGGGTGCACTGGCTGGAACGAGAACTAGGATTGATCCTAGACCAACCACGCTTCATGCAAGCACTTTATCACTGAGCTACATCATGTCCCTTTTTCCATTACAAGCAGGGGATGTTTTATGTACACCATACCCAGTCATAGTGTACTGCAGCCCTTGAAATTCGGACAAGCTTGCTACGGCAGTTAAGTGCCGTCGCAAATCAAATTTGCAACGGCACTACGACGGCAATTTTAAAGAAAAGATTAATGCTGTCAAAATTATTCATATATGATCCACTGCTGTAATAATATACTAAAACATAACATCTCAACTTCTATACTGGAATAAACCAATTTATATTAATTAAGGAAACAGAGCTACACACGATAATAAATTTATACTTCTCTCTGGGATCTGTAATTGGACAGAGTTCTTAGAGAAATGCCTACAGACTTTTCACCACTCACAGATTTGCGACGGCAATGAAATGCTGTCGCAAATCAAGTTTGCGATGGCACTGCCGACTGCCGCCGCGAATTTCGAGGGCTGTACTGGCAGGAACAGAAAAAACAGCCCAATAAAGCCCACCAGTGGGGATCAATCCTAGACTGGTGGCACATCAGGTGATTACTTTACCTCTGGGTTAAATCCCACCTCTTAGCAGTATAACAGCACCAGTTATTTTTTATAGACAAAGTCAATCCCTCCTACAGCTCGACAACCTTTAGCATTGCACGACAATACACAAGAGTGCAGTTTCCCCCTCCCCCCCCCCTTCCAAATCCCGTTAATAATTAATGTACTGGAGAGCAATTAGTGATAATTATTCTTTAATGTCGGGTGGTGCAAATTGATTTAATGGAGCACAATCAAGACTAACGAAAAGGAAAGAAATTAGTTGTCATCGCTGAAGAGCGCCCACTCGGGGGTTCCCGCCACCGATGTATGGCGCCAGGCTAGGTGTGATCCTGTCTGTGTGCAAAGTGCATCATCCAAGAGAATGGCGGGACATAGGCCAGTGGGAAAACACTCGCACGATGTGCAGTCGGTCTAAGATCGATCCCCGCTGGTGGATCTATTGAGCTATTTTTCGCTCTTGCAAGTACACCACGATTGGTACATCAAAGGCTGTGGTATGTGCTATCCTGTCTATGGGATGGTGCATTAAAAGATCCCTTGCTACTAATGACTGTCAAAATGACCATATGTTTGACATCCAATAGCCGATGATTAATAAATTAATGTGCTCTAGTGGTGTAGTTAACCCCCCCCCCCAAAAAAAAAAAACCCACACCATCCAAGAGAATGTTGGATTTGGTCGCACAGTGAAACCATATTACAGGACTCAAAATGGCCTGTAGCCAGGTTGCTGAATGCGACCAATGTCCCATTTGGATGACTTAAATATTAAAACATAATGGCATTAGTCGCCCAAATAATATTATTTGGTCAATCTTCTTTAGAGCTATAATATAAGAGACACTATTAAAATTTGTATTGCATATATTTATTCCACCTTAAAATCTTGCTCGTGATTCATGGTTCACTTACCTTAATTTCCCAACATCCATTACTATTTTTTGGGATACCATATTTTTTTGCCGAGTTTCGAGACCTGACTGAACTGAACATTCATGGAGCAAAGCAAGAAAGGGGTATTTGGTTTAAAGAGGTTATATTCTGTACCGATATTTAAAAAGGGACCATAAAAAAGTAGAAGTAAAAAAAAAAAGTCTTATGCACTCTCCAAACACCCCTACCCCACACCCAATATGATGAATACTGAAATGTGTACATCAATGGCTGTGGTATGTGCTGTCCTACCTGTTTGTGGTAAAGTACAAATAATTTTTTTTTTTTACTAATGGAAAAATATAGCACATATTATCTCTAAGACAAAATGTTTGCCAAAATGTTTAAATTCCAAAGGTCAATGACAAATTAATCAATATCCATGCTCTAGTGGTGTCTTTAAACAAAACAACCTTTAAGTATACCAAATGTGTTGCAATTTGGTATTAAATGTTTCATTAAAAAACAAAAACAACCTTTAAGTATACCAAATGTGTTGCAATTTGGTATTAAATGTTTCATTAAAAAACAAAAACAACCTTTAAGTATACCAAATGTGTTGCAATTTGGTATTAAATGTTTCATTAAAAACCAATTCCATAATGCGGTTTTTCCCTTTCCCCTTAATTGCATGTGTATATTTAAATTCAAGAAATTTACTTTTAACGAGCCAGTAATACCACAGAAACGAATATCAATTAAACGTGAATATTATATGTTTGTTTAACTCTTCCATGACTGTACACAATGTGAACACACGCATTTGTGCATTACGTAAGTACCGACACACATGCTGTTTCCTTAAACCTTCCATTAACTTCCAGAAAACTAAATGAATTTGAGCCTGCCCACCCACGACGACAAAAATCCTCCACATGCTCTTAAAATCCAACAAATATCCTGCTCATCATTTTTTGTTTTGTTTTACACATTTCATTTTAAAAAAACGACAGAGAGAGAGACAAGAAAATCGAAAACGCTCCATTTCAGCCTATGGTGATCACCGCATATCACCGTGCAACCAAGCATCAAATAATCAAATTTCTTTCCGCCGTCAGAACTTAATCCATCTGCATTATGTGTTCCTGTCTCTGGCGCTAAAGTGCTAATCAGTATCTCATATTGCAAGTAAATCTCGACTGGCGATCCCCACGTGGGAGTACAGTCAGGAGAACCGAGGGAGCACTGCACTACATCTTGTCTGTGCAACATCACGTGGAGGATGTGTCGTACAGCAGAGCCGTAATTCCATCTGGGATTCCACCTGCCAGGCAGGCCATTATTTTCAAAATGGCTCCCATCGACAGTTTTTCATTACGTCTGTTGTCTTTTTCCCCCAGGAGTATATATATATATCGCAGCAGACTATGATTTTCTGAGCGCAAAAAAAAAAAAGAAAAAAAAAGGGGGGGGGGGGAATTAAAAGTACATTTAAAAATGGCTCCTATCAACAGTTTTTATTATGTCAGTTGTCTTTTTCCCCAAGGAGTATATATATATTCAGCAGACTAGAATTTTCAGAGCAAAAAAAAAAGAAGTACATTTCAAAATGGCTCCCATGGACAATTTTCATTACGTCTGTTGTCTTTTTCCCCCAGGAGTAATATATATATATATCACAGCAGACTACGGTTTTCTGAGCAAAAAAAAAAAAGAAAAGAAGAAAGGACATTTCAAAATGGCTTCCATCGACAGTTTTTATACATCTATTGTCTTTTTCCCCCAGGAGTATATATCACAGCAGACCAGGATTTTCAGAGCCAAACGACAAAAGAAAGAAGATACATTACTTGTGAATAATCGAAAATAAAAAGTTCTATCATTATCATTAATGTAACACAAGGATGATGCATGCTTTGTTTTACACAGAGCTAACATTTACTTTTTCATCGTTTACAGTCTATAGCTGGCTTAGTGCTTAAATTATTAAAATATATTGAAGTAACAAATTTATGCTTTTATCTGGATAATTTTTTTTTAAATTTAACACAAATCCCCTCCCCAATTTTTTTAATTATTATTTTTAGAAAAATAAATTATAAAAATAAACACTAAAAAACAACAAACCTTTTACAGACACTTATTAATTAAAATGGCAGAAACGAAAAAGGGATCAATATATAAATTATGTAGCAACAAAAAATTCTTTATATATTTTTAAAATGTAGCACAGAAATTCACAACTAATCCACTGGCATAAATATTCATGACCCATTCTCTATAAATATGGCACAGAAATTTACAACCAATTCTCTATCAAAGAAATACAAGACTTAATAATATTTTCTACATAAATGTTACAGAAACACTTGTAAATTAATCTCCGTGTGTGGCACAAAATCATTATGAGCAATTCTTTCTCTATCTTTCTCTCCCGATATATTTATATATTTGACAAAATCTCATGAGCAATTCTTTCTCTATCTTTCTCTCCCGATATATTTATATATTTGACAAAATCTCATGAGCAATTCTTTCTCTATCTTTCTCTCCCGATATATTTATATATTTGAGAAAATCTCATGAGCAATTCTCTCTCTTTCTCTCCCGATATATTTATATATTTGACAAAATCTCAGCGGGCAGCATAGCCCATAGGTACAGTGCCCGCCTGATGCGCGGTCGGTCTAGGATCGATCCCCGTCAGCTAACCACTGGTTTTTTTCTCTCGACATAACCATATGTCCGACACCGATATAACCGTAGTTAAAGTGTGTTGAGTGCGTCGTTAAACAAAACACAATTTTATTTTTAAAAATTTGACAAAATCTCATGAGCAATTCTGTCTCTATCTTTCTCTCCCAAAATATTTATATATTTGAAAAAAACTCATGAGCAATTCTTTCCCTCTCTATATATTTATATATGGCACAAAAACTCATGAGCAATTCTTTCTCTATCTTTCTCTCTCTATATATTTATATATGGGACAAACTCTCATAAACAATCTTCTACACCTGTTCCCATTTGGTGACAAAAATTCCCCATAAATCTATATAACATCCAAAACTTTGCAACAAATTTTTCACAAATGTGGTGAAAACATTTACTGTCGCTAAATGTTATTTCTAAAAAACTGCAAATTGATTCTCTGTATAGTTGTTCAAAAGTCAGTCTTTTTAAATGTGGTAAACAAAAAATCCCAAACACAAAACGTCTTCCCCCATGTAGCACCAGACATTAACAGTCAATGTTCTATTGATAAGATGAAAAAATACCCCAAACACACACACACACACACACCACCACCACCACCACCACCACCATCTAATGACCAATATATATTGTTCTTAAATGTATGAAATAAGGTGGAAAAATATACCCCACATCTCATGACCAACATATCATTCCTAAATGTATGGAATAAGGTGGAAACCACCCACCCCCATCTCATGACCTATATACTGTCTTTAAATGAACAAAATATGGTAGCAAAAAGTAACTCCCATCTCATGAGCAATACATTGTCCTGAAATAAAACAAGGTGGTCCCCTTCTCCCATTCTTATGAATAATATACTGTCCTTAAGTGTACAAAATAAGGTGGCAGTCACCCACCCCCATTTCATGACCAATACAC
>JAECMU010094201.1:0-15531 GCA_016106625.1 Dracogyra subfuscus | reverse complement strand
AGGATTTCAACCCACCCGAGCCTCTCCGCTTCCTGTTCTCCGTGCGATGCGCTCAGGGAAAAAAAAGGAAGATACAGTCACATGACCGGAACTAGAGAGCAGTATACAGTAGAAGAATTTAGGCCATCCCATTGGCTTTAGGGATGTTCGACCAGACCACTCTGTGGGGGGGAAATTGCCTTTGTTTGAGGATTGGTAATGTATAATAAAAGAGAAAACACCTCAAGTTTTCTCCATATTTAATTTTATAAAAGAGTATGATTAAAATTTGATTTTTTATTTTTTTTTAAAGATAAAAAAGAAAAACATTCATGCAAAACATGTATTTTATTGGGTTCTATATCTGCAATTTTAATTGAATATTTTTGGTTTTGTTTCTAGGCTGGAGTGTCAAAACTGAATGACGCTAAACACTTGGTGGACGAGCTGAAGAGTAAAGCTGGCCAGCAGAGCCAGCTGTTGGCCGATAAACAAGCAGAGGCTGACGGCGCTCTCCGGGAAATCACTGTCAGCATGCAGGTACGTGTTATATGACATGGTGGGAGTATTTAGCAGCTGTGTTTTTAATAATACCTTCCTGACTGTTACACTGATTGGTTTCTGCCAAAGGGTACTAAGGAAAAATGTATGTACCCTAAAATGTTGGAAATTAATGGATAGTTTTTTTGTCGGTTTTTTTTTTTTGGTTTTGTTTCAATAGATTGGAGAAAAAGAACAGCTTTTTAAAATCTGTACATGAATCTGTATGTGAAATGGTCTAATAATTACATTTTAAACACTGTTTATTTCAATTTATTTTCATACTTATGTCCAGTTAAGGTTCAAGCCTGCTGTCCTGGGCATGCACTTAGCTGTCTGTGCTGTCTGTCCAGGACAGTGGGAGAGAAGAGGGTGTAGTGGTCTTACATATATCAGTTAAATCATTAAAACTCGCTCTAGGTGGGAGCCGGTACCAGGCTGGGAATCCAGTACCTACTAGCCTTATGTCTGATGACTTAACCCTGACACCACCGAGGCCGGTGCAGGCATGTGATTCTTCCGCTAATTGGCGGAATTTCGCTGTAAAAAGAAAATCCTTTCATTCATTTTCCTTGCATTCTTCACTCAATTACATGCCTTCAGCACGCTTGTATAATTTTCAGCTTTTTTTTAGAAATGTTTCAATCACATGCCTGCTGGTGCTAAACACTAAATAGCCATAGTTTAAAATGTGCTGAGGTGTCGTCAAACAGGCGTTTCTATTCGTGTGTTTCAGGATGCGACAGACCAGCGTAGTGAGATGGAAGTCCTAAAACAGCAGGCGGCCGAGGAGAACCAGAAACTGGAGAAGAGGAAGAAGGCGATTGACCTCGAGATGGCCGACATAGAGCCGCTCGTACAGGAGGCGAGACGCGCCGTCGGCAGCATCAAAACAGAGTCCCTGTCCGAGATCCGGGCACTCCGCGCACCCCCTGACATCATCCGCGACATCCTTGAGGGCGTACTCAGACTCATGGGAATATTCGACACATCCTGGGTCAGCATGAAGAGGTTGGTGTCCGGCAATAACACATTAGTATTTTACTTTTAAATTCCAACTGACTCACAAACACATAATAAATGTATTGCTATAGATACATAAACAAAACAAAAAAATTGTTAGTCTCACTTGTTGTTTAGTCTGTTTTTCTTAAACATAGGTGTTTAAGGATTGAAAGTGTCTGTAGCTACACATGTGGTAGACATAAACAGGCTTTATAAATTTGGCACGTTAAGTCCTGTCTCTTTAATTTTTCTTTTAACATGTATTTTTCAACATATTATATTTTTAACTCAGTTTTCTAGCAAAGCGAGGTGTCAAGGAAGAGATTCAGACATTTGATGCAAGAAAAATATCTCCAGAAATCCGAAAAAGTGTTGAAGAATTGCTCAAGAAAAACAAAGCTTCATTTGAGCCAAAGGTACATTAAATTGAGATATCATAGTCATTAAATAAAACCTGTACTTAGCAGTGGGAGAAAGTATGTAAAATGCTGTTCTTAATTTTGTTTTGTTAGCATTTATTGTTAATAAGCCTAAGATATTACAAATATTTATTGTTAAATATGAAACCTTTTTTTTCTTTTCTTCTATTATTTTTGTGTAGTTTTATGATGTATTTTTGAATAATTACCTATCAGCACTAATGCACCATTAATTGAATTACTTTCTGTTTGTAGAACGCAAAACGTGCCTCTGTGGTAGCAGAACCTTTGGCCATTTGGGTCAATGCCAATGTGAAGTACTCGTATGTTCTGGAGAAGATTGAACCACTGGAAAGTGAACAGGCAGAGTTGAGAAGGTAAGTTAAAAGACATTGGTTTTAGCTTTGAGGAAAGAAAATTAACTGGAGCCACTAATTTGAAATGTAAATATTTCCTATGGACACAGAATATTTTACCTACTTTCATATGTTATACTTTTTGTCTGTCTTGAAGAAACATGGACATGGGTATCACCAGTTATAAAAACAGAGTCTCCATCTTAAATGACATATTTGACCCCATGCTTTATTATGAATGGATCCATTAATGCATGACGTCATTTATGCACCATTTATATTCTTCTGTGATCCATAGTTTCAGGAATGTCAAAAGTCAAGTTCAGTTCTAAACAAATTATTTACAATCTTAAGTTTCGTAACTTAATGTAAGTTTGCAAAGACAGTTGTTATAGCATTATAAAATCAAGGCTTACACATACAAATCGCTTGCATGGTAAAGTCTGGAAATTTTGCTGAAGTGTTAAAGCTCAGCTTTACATTACTCTGCATTGATTCAATGAATTAATTAATGTTTAAAGACACCCCAGCATGAAAAATACATCAGCTGTTGGGTGTCAAACTATGGTAAATGCAAAACAAATTTGGTGATCGACATCAGTATAAAAATTTAACAGTTATACTTTATATTTTATGTTTTGTTAAGAAATCTGGAGAAGGCTGAATCAAGGATGGCCAAACTGAGTCGAGCTTTGAGCGAAGTTGATACCAAGGTCGCTGACCTGCGGAACCGATTTGAAACACTGACAAAGGAAGCTGCTGTGTTGAAAATTAAACTGGACAAGGAGAAGGAAACCATCGAGGCAGCAGAACTGTTGGTTTCTAAATTGGACGGAGAATTTCAGCGGTGGAACATTCAGGTTGGAACCCTTTACACGGACATTTTAATAAGTCTAACATGATTTGCAGATTACAACAAAGTAAACTGCATGTCAATAAAGTTGAGATGGTATTCAGTTCTCAGTAATAAAATTGTCAGATTCAAATCCATGGCAGGTGGTTCCTAATGTATTCATTTTGGTACGCTTAAAGGGACATTCCTGAGTTTGCTGCAATTTTTAAGATGTTATCGACTAGAAGAGACTTTTTAACAATTGTAATTATACATTAAAATATCAGTGGCTGTATATTAAACATGTTTGTGATCGTTATAATATTTGTACTAGGTTATATTTCATTTTATTTCCTCAAAAAACCAAATAGTACATACAAAATTATTTAAAGACAAAATCCATTTGGGGTTTCTTACAAATATTAAGACAACCAGAAATGTATTGAATATACAGATACTGATATTCTAAACAAGAAAATATATCTAATATGTAAGTTTAATCATAGAAATATTTTATTAGTCGGAAATATCTTACAATGCAGCAAACTTGGGAATGTCCCTTTAAATTCTCATGCACCAATAAGCCAACAGTTGCAAGTGTCGAGTCAGGTCCATTTCTATTAAAGTATCAATACAATAAATACAGTGATAGTAATTAACAACATAAATAAATGGGATATTGATACTCATCATTATATTTCACTGTGACTGTCATGAAATTTAAAAGCAATCATAATGGAAAATGAAACCTTTAGAAAGATGTCATAGCCCTATAGATTACCTGTTGTTACCTGATATTACAGACTTTGATACCTAGCTGTTTGATTGCTCCTTCAGGTTGGTGAGTTATCCACAGAGTTGGGAGAGCTACCTAAAAGAGCTTTGCTGGCTGCGGCCTTTGTGACCTACTTGTCGAGTGCTCCGGAAGACGTTCGTAAGAAGTTCCTCAACAACTGGATGGAGATGATGGGAGTGCAAGGCTTCGACCTGCGTCGATTCCTCAGTACAGAGAGTGAGCAACTCACGTGGAAGGCCGAGGGCTTGCCCTCAGATGACCTGTCCATGGAGAATGCCCTCGTTATTCTACAGGTATGTGTCAATAGCTGCAGATTTCTTAGTATTATGTTACAATAGGATAACAGTGGATTGATTTGTATAATGATTGAGGAGGGGGTAATGCTATAAACGTAACACAAAGACAAAATCTATGATGAAGGCTGAGTGATCTCAGACAGCAAGTACAATTCATTTTATGGAATTCAGCAGTTTTATAAATAAAGGGGACATCCTTTCAACAACTGTGAATAAAAACACTCATTTTAATAATATATATTTTTATTATCGACATAGCTCAAGATATTCAGGGAAATATAATCAGTATAACCTACAAGTGCCACCTGCACCACAAATGACCTAATTTTGTGAACCGACGTCATAATCTTAATGTGGCTTCCTCAGTGTAATGCTTATCAAAAATGAAGTCATTTTGTTGTCTCTGTTTAGTTACTTTTCAAACATTTTGACATGGTCCTAGCTTGCTATTTATAAAAATAATATAATGTGTATAATAAAGAAATTATTACACTTTTTTGTGAATCTTACTGATTTTACGAAACTCATGTCAGGATTCATGTATTACCCTCACTCTTGCTTGGGAAATACAAGAATCCAGACACTCGTTTCATAAAATCAGTGTGACACACAAACTTGTATAGTAATCTCTCTGTATGTGATTAAGATTAAGGGCCCCGTATAGTTTGAAATTATTTTAATGTGATTTCATCCTTTTTAATTTGAAGTATGCTTTTCGGGGCACACACCTCAGTAATCTGAGCTGCCTGTTCTGGACAGTCGTTAATGATTAGTGACTTAAGAAATTATTGTTGTGCGGCTGTTAAAAGAGTTGATTCGAGTTGATTCGAGGATATGAACCTGGGACCCACTAGCCTTAGAGCTGATGGCGTATCTATTGTGCCTCCAAGACTTAAGTCCATGGAGTTGTTAAGGACTGAATGCTGCCCCCATATGACGATAAATAATAATGACATGTTATGTTTTTAGTACTAAGTCTTGCATTTTTTCATGTATTTAGTTGGTTAAATTTGATTTACAGGGATATCCTTTTGCAAAGGTAACATGGGCAAAAAACACTTACGGTGTTGTTTTTCTATGTGAATTGACTGTTTAACTATGTCCTAGTAGTATTAATACGTCTTCACTGTATGAAGTCCTAGATAATTAACAAACATTGAGTGAATAGCACATATTATTATATGTATCAAGATAAATATGAACTGGGTGTCTTTTTGTTTTGCACTTTTGAATAGTGTAAATTAACAAACATAATTTGAGATGTATCCTCACCTTGGTTTTTTTAACACCTGTATAATGTCGTAGACAGATCTGTGTATCTTAAGGATGCAATGATTTTATTCATCCATCTTCATCGACAGCACCAAAAACAAGGCAATGTTATTTTGAAGTGAAAATGTCAGAAATTGAATTACCAAATATCTAACCATCTACGCAATAATAATAATGTGCTAGTGAAAGGGCATTTAAACCCGATCCTGTATAATAAATTGGACTTTGCCGCAATTTCATGTTAAGTGAAGCACGTCCCACATGAAAGAAAAAAATGTTTTATTTAATGACGCACTCAACACATTTTATTTACGGTTATATGGCGTCAGACATATGGTTAAGGACTACACAGATTTTGAGAGGAAACCCGCTGTCATCACTTCATGGGCTACTCTTTCCGATTGGCAGCAAGGGATCTTTTATTTGCACTTCCCACAGGCAGGATAGCACAAACTATGGCCTTTGTTGAACCAGTTATGGATCGCTGGTCAGTGCAAGTGGTTTACATCTACCCATTGAGCCTTGTGGAGCACTCACTCAGGGTTTAGAGTTGGTATCTGGATTAAAAAACCCATGCCTTGACTGGGATCCGAACCCAGTACCTACCAGCCTATAGACCGATGGCCTAGCTACGATGCCACCGAGGCCGGTTATCCCACATGAATTTAGTGTAATTATTTTTGAATCAGGATATAAACATGATATGGAATAGAAGCTTGGTTATTGTCATGCATGTGATTAACGTAGCTGTACTATTATAACATTGTTTACTTGTCGAATGTGTGTCATAATTATGTAAAATAACATGTACAACATGTCTCTTAATTCTGTGTATGTTGATATGTGATCATTTATTTATTTATCTTTTTATTATGTGTGCCTCCTAGATAAATAACATACCAGTTGGGGTAAGATATAATATTAATTAAAAATGAAATCAAATGTTGCTTGGTAATGGTGAATTTATGTTTCCGCATAAACTCCTTAACTTGTTTTCAGCTTACACTCTTACATCGTCTTTGAAAGCACCTTATGATTTGCATTTTCAAAACATTAATACTTTGTTCAGCACAATGTTTGAACCACAAGCACTTATTTTGATTGGAACCTTGCAGTGTGTAGACCCTTAATAAGTTCCTAGAATATGATAGAGAACAGTATCGATGAATATTCATGACTACAGTGGAAAGGGTGAATCAGGGAGAAGCATGTATTTGCTATTTAAAACTTGTTTTATGTGAATTGAAATCAAGACTTAACTATCAGGAACTGACTATATCTAAGTGGAGTTTGTTTACTGATAAATTTAAATTCGATATGAATCTTATGCATTTTTAAAAATACATATTACATGTTTTACAGAGTGATTATGTCAGAAAATATTGATAAAAATAGGGGACACCATTAAACGAACAATAACCCAAGATTTCAGAAACGCTTCTGGATATATATATAAAGTGAGAAAAGTTAATTAATGAAGATATAAACTTTTTCAGAATCTGTTTTACTCTGACATTTATACATGGGATAAATACTGAAATGTTAATATTATTAAATACAATGTTCCACATACATTCAATCTGATGCTCTGCGGTGACACTAACAATAATGTATAAAAGTAAAAATTAATAAATACATAATTATCAACTAGATTGCACTTGCACAATATTCTTTGCCTGTGTGTATTTGGTTGTTTTCGGTGTTGAAATATTTTAAAGACATTTGTTTTCGGTGTTGAAATATTTTAAAGACATTTTAAAAATTAAATAATTAAATGGACAGAATATAATTTGATAATACAATTAAGAATGCTATGCTTGCAGCTGTATTATTTATAAAGTCCTTGTGGTTATATCAGTGAGCACATTGTAACATGTCCTTCCTACAGGCAAATGTTTGATCATTACATTTTAATTTATTTGTATCTTGTATACCGTACCTTACTGGTTATATACCCAGCACTTTGTTTTATTTTCCTGAGGATGTTGCTTTTTAGACTGATGAAACGTAGAATATTTTTAATATTTTTTATGTAATTTAAAATTTTAAGGTGGTTTCAGTGGAAACATATATTTTTATATATACTTTTTTAATATCTTGTATCTTAAAATTTTGCAAGCACACAGTCCTGGATGCATACCTCACCTGTCTGGGCTGCCTGTTTAGGACAGGTTAATGAATATAACATGATTCATGTACTGGTCTTTGGAGTCAGTACCAAGATTGGAACCCGGTACCTGCAAATCAAATGTTCTTAACATGACATTTGTTACTTAGTACAATGTTTTGAGAACTGAAAGTTGCCTAAACCTTTTATGGGACACATCCAAAGCGTTTTCAGTTTTGTCTGCTACATATACAAACACTGGTTAACTAGAAACACATTTATTATTCAGGCCCTGGTATATTCTAAACAAAAGTAATTAACATGTAATTTTAATCATTAAAAAAGCTCTGGTAGTCGAAAATTTAAAGTGCCTGCAATGTCAGAAATATACGCTCTTGAGTGTCTGTGTGGCCTTTTTAAACTCATTTCACTGTTTATGCAGTGTTTGTGATATTTTTGGTATATTCTCACAAATTGTGCAGTCTTTTGCTAAGATGTTTAGTATATTAATATGTTGATGATAAAACTTGATACTTTGTGGATGATAATTTAGTTATCATTTTCACAAAGAACAAATGAATGTAACATCTGCAGACAATTTATGCAGCTTAATCAAGCAAATATTTCCTGTGTGGTTCTTGGAGACATCATTTACTTGATATACATTTACATTGTATGTACATGTTTTATTGTTTGCTCACCAAAAATCTAATGTTGTGAACACTATTGTTAATATTTATTCATGTATGTTTTGCACTTTTCACAATGACTTATCTTCTTTATAACAATGTGTTTCTCATCATAAAGAGCATATATATTATATAATATTTTACGGGTTATTATGTATTTGTCTTTGACGAGTCATATTATGGTATGACATTTTCCATCCATCCATCCATTTGTACGTTCCTTCCATAAAATGTACCTTTTCAGAGGATATCTTTCTTACCAATTCATATATGATCATCAAACCTTGCATGCAAGTACAACCTGAGATGGTGGTATGTGGCACGCCATAAGCAGCCCTTGAAATTCGGACAAGTTTGTTACAGCAGTTCAGTGCCGTCGCAAATCAATTTTGCAACAGCGCTACGACGGCAATTTGAAAGAAAAGATTTATGCTGTCAAAAAATTTCATATATAATCCACTGCTGTAATAATATGATAAAACATAACATATCAACTTTACTTTCATAAGCTTCTATACTGGAATAAACCAATTTATATTAATTAAGGAAACTGAGCTACACGCAATAATAAATTTATGCTTCTCTCTGGGATCTGTAATTGCCTACAGACTTTTCACCACTCACAGTTTGCGATAGCTTTTACGACAGCATTGCCGATTGCCGCCGCGAATTTCAAGGGCTGCATAAGTAGGTCACTGTGACCTACTTTTCACACATTAACTCTGCACATTACAGGAGATCCTTGTCCATGCCATATCTTTTTTATCAATTTATTATGATCATCAAACTGCTTGAAAGTACTGCTTGTGGTAGTGGTATGTCGCGTGTCATAAGTAGGTCACTGTGACCTACTTTCACACATTAACTGCACATTGCAGAAAATCCTTGTTCAAGCCATATATTTCTCATCAATTCATATAGGATCATCAAACCTTGTATGCAAGTAAAATTATATTGAATTAAGATAATCAATACATTAAAGTTCTTTGTTTATTGTTTTAAACAATTAAATTTTGTTTGGAGGTTAAAGAAAACCAAGACAACCATATTCTTGCTGTTTATTCTCGATGTGAATTATACGTCCATCCTTTGAGCTACCCACTTTCCATCTAAAGTTTTTTCTAGTGAGGTTTTATAGTTTTCTGCTATGCTAAGTACGGTAGCTAATAACTGAATAGTAATCTTTACATGGTTATAGTTTACAAATTACATTTTAACCATTTTCTTGGTAAGTCATTGTTGAAGAAAGATTTGTCTTTTGTACGTACATGTAGGTCATATATGTGCTTGAGTAATAAAGCATTAACAGGTTCAAATTGCATGTAGAACCATTTCAGTATAATGTGTTGATTCAACAAGGTGGACTGCATTTACTGCAGGTTTTAGCCATTTTTGTTATTTTGAGATAACATAATGCATGAGGTTCTACTCAGATTGTTTAAGTATGTTAATTACTGTATTGTTTTATATTAATTTATTGAAGATATTTTAATATATTTTGATGTCTATAAATATTATTATTATTTTCGTTTTACTTTATGTAGAGCTCATTAAGACCATTCTTGATAGACCCGTCGTCAAGGGCAACTGACTGGCTGAAGACTCACCTGAAGGACAGTCGTCTGGAGATTGTAAACCAGCAGGTAAATCTCTGATGATTATTTCAGTTTTAAATTGTATGCTTATATCCAATTAATGGTGAACTCCATTAGAAAAACTACAAGCTAAACAGTTTAAATTGATTTTATTGTTTACTTTAACCAATTTAACAAGTAAACAGGGTTATTGCTATTTTTACTTTCATGTAAGCACTGCAAATCGTTCAAAACTTTATTCGTAAACATATGTGACATCATTTTAGATTATTTTCAGCACACGCAGCAGATAGGATAATTATGTGGGAGTTAATTCATGATAATTTTTCTCCTTTAGCCAAAAAGTAATTTTAATGCAGAAGTTTCAATAATTTTTATAAAATTGAAATAGCCTTTACTGGAATTGAAAACTTGCATAATGTCTTTCTCCTATTTGACTGCAACATGGCAAAACATTTTTCTTTTCTCTGCTTTTAACATTATTATGAAGTTAACTTTAGTGTTGAACACCCGGTCCTGGGCCTCATTTTCCGAAGGGATCTTAGCGCTAATAACACCTTAAGTGCATAACTACTATGTACTTAAGATAAACTTAGTGTTAAGATCATTTCATGAAATGGGGCCTTGGGTTTGCAGCTCTGTACTGTGTGTCCAGCATAGAACCACAATATGTAGAAGATATAAGAACAAACAATCCAGTGTTGCACCCAGGACAGGCGTGCACTGCAACAGCTTGTTCTGAATGTGCACATAAAGCCCTATGACATGACATGACCGTGTATTTCTGTTTTGACAATTGCAGGATGCCAATTTCACAACTGCTGTAGAGCTAGCTGTCCGGTTTGGCAAGACTCTCATCATTCAAGAGCTGGATGGAATAGAACCCATTTTGTATCCCCTGTTGAGGGGTGACCTCACGGCACAAGGTGGGTCACATGTAGATAGTCAAATATTAAACATTATTTTAATTTGTGTGTGATAGAACCCATTCTATATCCTCTGTTATTCATATTGAATTTTATATTCTAACAGTATTTGTGAACTAAAATTGTTGGCATGCAGCCTCATAAAAGATTTGTAGCCCATAAAGGTTTATGTCAGTATTTGAGCTGCTTCTATTTTTGTTTTGTTTCAGGACCATGTTATTCTGTTCAGAAAAGACCCATTGACTATAATGACCGTTTTCTTGTTTCAGGTCGACGTTATGTTGTTGGGATTGCTGAAAAGATTATTGATTATAATGAAGGTTTTTCATCTTTCAGGACCACGTTATGTTGTTCAGATTGGTGAAAAGACCATTGATTACAATGAGGAGTTCAGAATGTTCCTGACGACTCGGAATCCCAACCCGGAGATCCCACCTGATGCTGCGTCTGTTATCACCGAGGTTAACTTCACAACCACCAGGGCCGGTCTTACAGGACAGGTCGGTAGTATTGCATTACAGTAAAATATACATGTTCCATTGAATAGAAATTACACGGACATCAAATACAAATAAATGTGATAAAAGTGATGGATGTAAAATAGCATACACTGATTTGGTGTAGAAAATATTTCATGTGTAGAAATTAATACGTTGATGGTAATGAAAATATATACCTTCAACACTAATGTTGTGTTGTGATACACTGATTGACAAATGTTAATAAACTGTGCAACATGAGAAATGATGCATATATTAAATAACAGTAATTTCTCTTTACAAATGACAACACTAACAGTTTTCTAAACAAAATAATGACATTACCTTGTAAGGCCATAAATCTACCTGTATTTTGGAAAATGTTCAGGCAATTTTGCAGGTAAGTATGTGCTATTAGTTTGATCTAATTTACTCCAGTTTGACAGTAAAGATGTATTGTTTATGTTGACAGTTGCTGGCCAACACGATTCAGCATGAGAAGCCGGAGCTGGAAGTGAGGAAAACAGAACTGCTGAGACAGGAGGAGGATCTCAAGATACAGCTGGCCAAGCTCGAGGAGTCACTGCTAGAGGTGAGACAGTCATTCTGACAGTATTTCTCTATCAATAGTCTGTGCTATTTTTATATGGTAGAGGTGAGCCAGTTGTCCTAGACTCCGTTGTGGCCGTAATTGTTTGTCAGTGGCATTAACTAACTTTCAGAAGATTCATGGTGAGCAGTCTGCTGCTTAAAAATAACGATTAAATATTTTGTGAATGTCTGTGTCATCTAACATATGGCAGGTGTTAAATCTTTAAATGCAATAAGCCAGAGGCCTAATTTACAAACCTCTCTTAGGCAATATCATATTGTGTTTGCAAGTTGTTTTTTAATTGCACTGCAAGATCGTAAAGTTGCATGAGGTTAGTGAATTAGGCACCAGATATCTGTAGTGGGTTATTCCTTTCAGATTTTCTGACTTTTGTACATTTATTTAAAGCTGGAATATATAGTTATTATTTCATCGTCCTACATCCAACAGTTCTTACAATTTTACCATATTGTATATATTAGATGCAGTAAACTGTCAATAAGCTTCTGTTTAACATGAAAACTATTGAACATTATCTTTAATTTCAAGTGTTAATATAATGATAGTTGTTATTTTTTCCTTTTTAATTTGAATATAATCTTGTTAAGTGATTCACATGTTTTATATAAAGCGTTAAGACTGAAGTTACATAGTAATCTTTTAACATTTTGTTAAAACTTTCCACTATTTTAAGCTTACGTCTGTGTTTGTTGTTGCAGGAACTTGCCAATGCGAAGGGCAGCATCCTGGAGAACAAGGAACTGCTGGACTCCCTGAACATGACCAAGGCCAGCAGCATCACAATCAGTGACTCGCTCACGGAGTCCGTACGGCTACAGGCTTCCCTCGATCAGGTTGGTCCCACAGCATTCTCTACCATTGAAGACTTTTGTACATGCATTTAAAAGACTCCTTCCTGCTTTTACTCAGTAAACAAACCTATAGTTCTTCCCAGCCTCCAAGAATAATGGTGGGGGAGGGGGGGGGTGTAAATAATTTCAGTTTAATTTTATGTAAGGGCTGGACGTAGCCCAATGGTAAAGCGTTAACTTGATGTGCGGTTGGTCTAGGATTGATGTCCGTCGGTGGAACCATTGGGATATTTCTCCCCCACAAACCCCCACTATTTTTGTGTGCAATTTAGAAAACAATCCACTCGGAAACTTGTTGTAAATACCATCGTAAAACAAAATGGCGTTATCTATGGGAAGAACTACGGATCATCAGTAGGTGCTGGATTCCCATCCTGCTAGCAACTCAAGACTGTTGATTTAATGTTCAGTGGAGAGGTTTAAAGCCACTACACCAACTTTTCTCAGATTAAAAACTTTATACATAATCTCTGTTCCCGACAGAATCCTGAGGCAGATGATTTACATGTATGTTCCCAAGACAGTGTTTTTGAACTTTGATTGGATATAAGCATAAAAATTGCCATTTTAATTTCCTGGGCCATGTTCCACAAATCGACCTTAGCCCTAAGATTACCTTACGTGCATAGCTACTGTATGCACTACGGTGATCTTAGTGCTAAGATCGCTTTGTGGAACGGGTCCCAGAGCATTATCTTCGAAGTTCAAAATATAAGCTTTCAGTGAAAACGTCAACCTTTTATAAGTACATGTATTTTTTATTTATGCTATTTGGAGTGTAAGTTTTTGATACGTTTTCTTTTTTCACCATGTAAATAAGACATATTTGGGAAATATCTGATTGGCTTCATATACGATGAATATGACCCAGTTTTAGGAAAATATTTCCTTGTTTTCTAATTACTTACGATCGTGTTTTTACGTGATTTCAGGAGCGGAACACTTACCTGCCGCTAGCAGAGAGTGGAAGCTGTTTGTATTTCGTGATCCGAGACCTGGCCAAGATCAACAACATGTACCGCTTCAGTCTGGCTGCCTTCCTCAGACTCTTTGAGCGAGCGCTCATCAGTAAACACGTACGTACTTCCCTCACACGTGTAGCAGTGGTCTCTGATCATTTGGTACTTGTTGTAGAGGCTTAGTATTGGTAGGGCCATCTTTACAAACTAGATTTGCTTTGCTGTAGACCATATAAGCATCATTAAATGGGGGTGTTTTGGTGGTTGTGGGTGGTGAGGGGTTGGGGTGTGAATTCAGTAAAAAGTAAAACCAATAGCAGACTATGTTTGTGAGGAAAAGTCAGACTATGTTTGTGAGGAAAAGTCAGACTATGTTTGTGAGGAAAAGTCAGACTATGTTTGTGAGGAAAAGAAGACAAGACAATAATATTATGTCAGTTATAAAGATCATATGACTAAGATATATCTATTAAATTAGGTGATAAAAAAAAGGAAAGCTGTACCTTGGAAAACAAATATAATTCAGGACAAATTTTTATTAATTTTTTATTACAATAAATAGTTTTGTTGTTGGTTTTTTTTTAATTAAGGTTTGGCAAAAGATAATATAGTCTTAATAGGCATACTCTAGAATTAATGGTCAATGATATCAAAAACAATTATACAAAATTAAATTATATGTATTTGTAGAGAAAGAAAATTTGCAGTAGATTCAACAACAATAAAACATGACAAAACAAGACATTCTGGCCAACTGGATCAGAACAAAGTTAAAGTTACTAAAGGACAAAATTGTCAAATTTATTTTCCTTTGAAATTTAGTTGTATTTTAATTTTATTATTATATTTTTTAAATTATTATTCTAGGATGGCAGTGGTACTGAAATGAGGATACAAACTTTGACAAACCGCCTGCAGTATTTGGTGTACGAGTATGTGTGTCGTTCTCTATTCAAGGCCGATCGGCTTATGTTTGCCATGCACATGGTGTATGGTACAAAACCTGACCTGTTCCAAGAAAATGTAAGTGGATATATATTATCTCAAAACTGGTGTCTCACCTGTATCAAATGTCATTGTAGTTGAAATATAGTTATTAATTTTCAGGCAATTGTGTTAACCTTTTGCGCTGAGATATATTTACATTAAATGTTCAATTTTAGCTTCAGATATTCACCATGGTTGTGGGATAGGAAAAATACAGGTCCAAGGTGCTTTGATTGTTTTTGGGACTCTCTATCTTTTTATTTTTATTTTTATTAGGCAGTCTGGCTAACACTTCAAAATATTTTTATCAAAATTTGAAATGTTTTAGCCAGAATTATTACAATACTGAATATAGTATTATTTTAACATTGTTCATAAAATGTTATGGAATTTTTCCATGATTGATACCATAATTTTCACAATGGAAAGGATTAACAGAATGCAGGTGAATATTTTGCAGAAATAGAAAGGAAATTTGTTATAATCACCCTAGCTAATTTTTTATCAATTGCTATTACATGTCTTTGAGATGGTAATTGTATCATTTGGTAATATTTGACAGTCTTGCAACTCCCCCTGTAGTATGTGTTCAATTATTATTTTATTATTGTTGTTGTTTTTCAATTCATTATGTTCTCTTTCTGTCGGTAAATTTCTGATTGAAAATATTTACATATTTGTTACAGGAGTGGGATGGGTTCAGTGGCATACTGGTGGCCGATATCAAGGGAGACCACCAGTGTCCAGCGTGGGTGGACCAGGAAAGAGCTCAAGCTGTCAGTGCTCTGAAGGTATGTGATGTATACGTTCATTTGTTACTCTTTTTAACA
>JAECMU010094135.1:0-11715 GCA_016106625.1 Dracogyra subfuscus | reverse complement strand
ACGAAAGAGCTCACTTCGCAAGCTCTTGCGCCCACGACAGCCGTGCACTACAACAGCTTGTTCTGAATGTGCACGTTAAACCCTATGACATGACATGAGGAAGACTTGAGATAAACATGGATAAATGCTTATACTTTGTATTATCACCCTTGAAAATTAGGAATTCGGGATGGAATACTCAGAACTAAAGATAGAAAGTAAGAGTTGTTTGTCAGTTTGAAGCCTTCATAGTGAGGACCTCAAGCAAAGAACTCTTTTGTAGTCTCTGTGTTCCTGCAATGATTGATAATGTCCTTGAGATGCTGCATTCAAACCATGGGACCTGCCTCGGTGGTGTCGGGATTAGGCCATCGGTCTACAGGCTGGTAGGAACTCTTTACAAATATTATCATTGTTATTATTTTCTTGCAAATGCTTATAACTGAAAAATTATGTAATTTAGAAGTTACATGGGGGTATTGAATAATTGTTACTAGCATTTGTGATGTAATGACTTCACACATTTAGTAAACATTTGTTGTCTTTCTCTGATTAACTTGAATGTGATTTTACTTTGTCTTTTCATTTCTGGATATGTATTAAACCCAATAAAATCTATTTAGTACTTTAAACATCTACAGACCTTGACATAAAACATATTGAGGGAAGTGATTAATTACTACCTTAACTTAAATTATTGAGAGCTATTTAAAATTTTACAATATTGATACCCTCTAAATTGCCATGTTAAGGGGAGCTAGTCTTAGGGGAGCTAGTCTTAAGGGGAGTGTGGAGAGAGGGTGACAGCTGCCCTTAAGTGGTGAGATATGTATCTTAACGTTTTCTTAATGTAGGAGTATTTATTTTAACACCTATAAAAAGTCGAATCCTAATTACATAATAATGTTATTTGTAAAAACACTGACAATTCAACCCATAACAATACATATACATTATTGTTCAGTACCAGAAGTTTTCCAAGTAAATATTTGTAGTATTTTATGAAAATAAATTTACTTATACTTTCGTACATTGTATTGTGCCTCGCACCTCAGGTTTTGATCAGCATACATATAGTTGGTTGGTTGTTTGGAAATGAATAAATAATTAAGTAACCTACGGTTGACACTCAAGGTCCCTCTCTTTCAGTTGAAGCTAGTCATTAGCACTGGGATTGGTACAAGAAACACATACATGGGTAAGTTGTGAATTATTTCATCTTTTCTATCATTACTTCTCAATCACTGGTTTCAGTACAGTCATGTACTGTGAGTGAACAGAATGGCGATTCCACCAGTGTTCCTGCCATGACTGATAATGACATTGAGATGCTGCATTCAAACCATGGGACCTGCCTCGGTGGTGTCGGGATTAGGCCATCGGTCTACAGGCTGGTAGTTACTGGGTTCGGATTCCAGTCGAGGCATGGTTTTTTTTAATCCAGATACCAACTCCAGACCCTGAATGAGTGCTCTGTAAGGCTCAGTGGGTAAACCACTTGCACCGACCAGTGATCCATAACTGGTTCAACAAAGGCCATGGTTTGTATTATCCTGCCTGTGGGAAGTGCAAATAAAAGGTCCCTTGCTTCTAATTGGATAGAGTAGCCCATTAAGTGGCAATAGCGGGTTTCCACTCAAAATCAGTGTGGTTCTTAACCATATGTCCTTTTGCCATATGACTGTAAATAAAATGTGTTGAGTATGTCATTAAATAAAACATATCTTTTTTTCCCTCAAAATCTTTGTGGTCCTTAACCATATGTCTGACTCCATATAATTAACTGTAAATAAAATGTGTTGAGTGCATCGTTTAATAAAACATTTCTTTCTTTATTTTTTTCAAGCCATGGGTGGACATACCAGATATCGAGTTCTGGAATTTCTCGATCAACCCTACAGCTATCAAGGTCTTATTGTGACCCGTGTGAACACACAATAATAATTATTGTCCAAATAACAATTTCTTGAAAATGTTTAGATTTTTTTCCTTCATATTAATTAAACAATTTAAATTGAGCACTTTGATTCAAACAACTTACAGTTGTATTCATACTTAATTAAATACCTCAATCAGTGGAGTTCTCGTTTGAGGTGTTTGCATTGCAGGATCGAAATACCTTGGCAGGTTCACTCAAACTAAAAAACATTCTTGTTCCAACCAGTGCAATACGACTGGTCACAGGCCATGGCATGTGCTTTCTTGTCTGTGGGAAAGTGCATATAAAAGATCCCTTGTTATAAATGAAAACAAAAATGTAGTGGGTTTCCTAAGACTATATGTCAGAATTACCAAGTGTTTGACATTGAATAGACATTCAGTGTGCTCTAGTGGTGTCATAAACAAAACAAACTTTAACTTGATAATTAATGAAATGAAAAGTGTTTGCGAAGATGTGACCAGTCCGTATATAATGATAAAGGATAAATACTGTAATGATAAGAATAACTTAATTATGTGTGTCATATATTTGTATTTTGTTTCATTGCAGAACTTACACTACCACAGTTTTATTCTTTTTTGCATGAAATGGAGAAAGCTAAAGCAAGTTTAGAGTACCTAAGCTGAATTTCAACTCGTGTGTTCATCATCTGACAGACTGCAGGAGTGTTTTGAGAGATTGGTGGAAGTATTCCATTTACTTCTGTATCATTGTGTTCCATTCCCACAATCAAAACTGGTAACTGTTCCAAATTTATGTTGTTAAAAAAACACTGTTCCAAGAACAACGTTGATTACTATAATTAGTTTAGTCCTATACATGTAAATAGTACAAAAAGTGGAGTTTAACAATGACCTCGATATATTATTTGATGGCATCTGATTGGCTGCTTCATGATCATGACCATTTGCCATTGAAATAAGCATGACTAAAATTGATTACTATAAAATGTATAAGTTAAATTGAAACTGATTGATCTATGATATAGAAGTTAAATCCAGGCACGAGGGCCTTAAATAGGTTTTAGTTGGAACAGATGTTGAAATTTCTTTTCCACCTGGCTTTTTAGAATATGAATATAAGAAATAGAATACTATTTGTGTGTGTGTTATATACAATATATCTTACAACTTGTTTAAAAATGTATCAAAATCACTTTCACTTACATGTTTTAAATACTGTGAAACTCCTCTTAACAGGACACCCTAGGTCTGGTTTTAAGAAGTATTCAGTTTAGAGAGGTTTTCTTATGTACAGATATTTAAAAAGGGACCATAAAAAAACATCTGGTTTTGAGGGAATTCCAGTTTACAGAGGGTCTGGTCTTCAGAGGTTTCACTGCATATGTTTTTAAGCAACTCACAAGATACAGTATTCTCGGTTTATGACCCGTATCGGCAGAGCTAGAGGTATTATTTTTGGGATCATTACCTTGGGGAAAATGATGACTTGACCATATATTCAATGCTTTACTGCTGTGACATCTAGATCCAAGTATGCAAAAAATCCTAAACTTTTAGCACAGATTTCAAGACATTTGGTAAACATACTTGTGAGTAGGAAAACATTTGAAGGCCTATTTTAGACTTTTTATCAGGACTACCAGTAGTGTTAAAGATATATGTATAGGTCATTGAAATAGGAACTCTTAATCTGAGGATAAAGAAAAATGCTTTTTTAAAGACCGTGAACAGATAAATGTTATAATCATATTTTAAACATTCAAAAGCCAAAGTTTTACATGATCTTTGACCTTGATGCCACAAAATATGTTATAACGGATTTTGTTTTTAAAACTTTACTGGATATTCCTAGGACAAAATTGCCCTTAATTTTCAAGCAGGAAAACCCATAATGGTAAAAATTATTTACAGCTGAATGTGATAATTTCTGCTATTCTAGCAAGTGTGAACTGCTGAACCACTTTTACACACTGTATGAACAGCGTTAACACGCAGCCATTCATACAATATGCAGTGGCACATCCAGAAAATCCATTTAGGGGGGGGGAGGGCATGAAGTGGAATGCCAATGGAACTTTGGTGGAAGTTTAGAGGGGATTGTACAAAAATTAAAATGAATATATAATAAAATTATAACTGTTGCAAAATTTAGGGGAGGCCCCCCACCCCCTCCCCGATCCACCTCAATCCACCTCATAAGTGTATAAAAGAAGTTCTGTGGTACATACATGTACTTTCATGAATTGTTTCAGTTTTTATAATTCCATGTGTATAGCTATTACATCCATGAACTCTTTCTTCTAAAAATTACTGTAATAAGGGGAATGAGGGAATTCCCACTTCCATATATCAATACTAACAATTTTAAACAGTTAACAACATTTAATTATTCAACATTATTTAATAAAGTAAAAGTTATTTTATTAATTTGAAATAAAGGAAAGTGCTGAAACAATATAATTATTTAGTTTTCTAAGCATTGTCAAAAGTAATGTACATGCAATTATGAACATTGTTTTTTTGTTTTTTTAAATCACATATCATTTGGGCCAATCCAAGCATTTATAACAAAATAGTATTTTGCAGACTGGAATTATATTCCATTGTTTGTAACAGTCTTACTTGGTGTGATGCAACATAATGATCAATAAAATATAAAAGCTGATTTTCAAGTTTTGTCATTGTTACTTTCTAGGGGTGTGACTAGCCCAGTGGTAAGGTGCTCACTTGATGAGTGGTCGTTATGGGATCAATCCCCTTCGGGCTATTTCTCGTTCCAACCAGTGTACCACAACTGGCCATGGTATGTACTACCCTGTCTGTGGGATGGTGCATATAAATGATCCCTTGTTGCTAATTAAAAAAAGAAAAGAAAGAGTAGCCCATGAAGTGGCAACAGCAGGTTTCCCCTCTCATTATGTGTTGTCCTTAACCATATGTCTGATGCCATATAACCTTAAATAAAATGTGTTGAGTGCCTGGTTAAATAAAACATTTTTTTCTTTTCTTTGTTACTTTCTGGTGTGTGATTTAGCTCAGTGAGTAGAGTGCTCGCTTGAGGTGCTTGCATCGCAGGATCAAACCACCTCAATGGATTCACTTAACTGATTAAAAAAAAAATTCTCGTTCCAACCAGTGCACCGTAACTAGTCAAAGGCCCTGATATGTGTAGCGGGTTTCCTCTGATGACTACGAGTCAGAAATACCAAATGTTTGACATGCAAATCAATATGCTGTATTGATGTCGTTAAACAAAACTTCTTTTTATGGGGGTTGGTTTCTTGAAATTATTACTTTCATAAAAACTCAAAAGCTTAACCAAATATACAGTGAGCTACACTAGTCCCAACAAGTCAAGGACTAGTATATATAGAATACCAGGTTACTATGTTTTGATATCGTTGTTATTTGGCGAGGTTTAGATAATGGGGTAACAGGTGAGCTTTAGCGAGCCTGTTACACCATTATCGAACCGAGCCAAATAATGATATCAAAACGTAGTAAACTGGGGTTTTTTTTCATCATGCAACCCTTTTTAACTGTTTTTCATAAAAAAATATACACATGATTCTCCCCACTAACAGCTGCTGGTAGCGTAAATACATCATGGATATACGTCACAGACATAAGGCTGGAAGCTACCATGACGCCATTAAAAATAAGCTACGATGACATCATTACAATGACTTGCCATGCCCACGATCTACTAGATAACACATACATGTTATCAGGCATTGACTATATAACATTTCAGATTATCATGTAGGTGTTAGCAGGTAACTGGAAGCTTGGTTGCATGATAAAAAATGTTACCTTACTTTACCAAAAATTAAAAACAAAATCTGGGGCAGTGATAATGAAATGTAGATTACAGACTTGAATAAAGAATTTCAGATTGCAAGTACATCACACTTTTACTCACTGCTTGTTTGATCACCGGTATAAAGCGTATGGCAAATGCATTAAAAAAAGAAGATTGTTTGACTTTTAAAAAAAAATTCTGCCTAAACAGGCACCTCTCTGAAAACTGCATGGTGCATGTTGAACTCCTTTTTTATGTTAACACTTTTCATGTTTGATTGGGAATGGGATGGTAAACATTTCGTTGCAATCTGGTTTCGGGTAACTACGTGTATGCCACCAAAATGTAAACTGAACATTCTAGACATGGTCGCGCCCTGCCTTGTCTGAATAACAGCATATCCAGGAGACACGTAGTGAGATACCTGCAAGTGAGCCATTCCGTTGTTCATTAACTGCAAGATCATTTCCATTTACCATCTCATAGTGAATCCATGTGGCCCATTAGTTCTTGTGAATAGTCTCTAGTCTTACAGTTGTTACTAATTGTAAAAAGTAGGTTTAGTTAAAATAAAGAGGTACATGCTTTATGCAACTGATGTAAATTATATATATATATTATAATTATTACTTTAAAACTGACTTGGACTGTGCACATATTGTGATCCTAATGATGTGCAGCATCGAGTAAATACAAAGAAGGTTGTCAACTGTGCAGATCAAAAGTGTGGAAGTGTTCAGAACGATTGGAAACTTAAATTTAACTTTCCTATTATATTAGTTTTATTTATAACTTGTCATTAACCTGGTATTCTATCTATTCATATGCACAAATAATATATTTAAAACATCGTTTAAATGTTTATTTTTATTTTCCATAAACATCCCAACTTTAGTACTCACTTGCAAGAGCAGATTTAATAAGTGAGATATTATTATAAAAGTAATTAGTTATACTAAAAACATCATTATTATTTGTGTTGCTTTTTAAAGGGACATTCCCGAGATTGCTGCATTGTAAGATGTTTTTGACTAATAAAATAGTTCTACAATTAAACTTACATATTAAATATATTTTCTTGTTTTGAATATCAGTGGCTGTATATTCAATGTGTTTCTGGTCGTTTTAATATTTGTAAGAAGCCCGAACTGCATTTTGTCTTTAAATAATTTCGTACGTACGAACAAATCGTGTTTAGGAAATAAAATTAAATTTAACCTAATACAAATATTAGAACAATCAAAATATACAGTCACTAATATTTTATGGACAAAAAATATATTTGATATGTAATTACAGTTGTTAAAAAGTCTCTATTAGTCGATAACATCTTAAAAATTGCAACAAACTCAGGAATGTCCCTTTAACACTTACAAGTACAAACCATATTCATTAAGCATACCTTTCAAAAAAGAAAGAAAAAAAGTAAAGTTTTGTATTTAGATACCTACTTATCTGACCTTTATTGTTCATCAAAATGTTCTCACTCTGAAGGAAAACCTCACAAATGAACAACAAGCAGACTACAACCAAAAAATTAGATGTCGAGTCATGCATGAGAAAACAAACTAACCGAGTTGGAAGCATAATGCAGTTAGGGACGTTGAGATACCTTTAACACAATGAAATTAAAGACAAGAATTAACAGAATTTAAATTTGACAAAATGTTTGAATTTAAACTCTTCAGTACAGGTCACATTTTAAATTATAGTACAATTTTGGAAGTGTATGAACTTTGTCAGTGAATACCCCCCCCCCCCCACACACACACACACTTCATATGCACATCACATGATGACAACGGGACAGATTTTATTGCCAAAAAGACTGGATAA
Organism: Dracogyra subfuscus; assembly: GCA_016106625.1. Taxonomy (NCBI): domain Eukaryota; kingdom Metazoa; phylum Mollusca; class Gastropoda; order Neomphalida; family Peltospiridae; genus Dracogyra; species Dracogyra subfuscus. Next base: position 4,193 of record JAECMU010094135.1, on the reverse strand, counting down.
GCATAAGGGTACATAGTCTAAAAATTAAAAACAATTTTTTATTTTTTTTTAACGACACACTCAACACATTATAATCACGGTTATATCGGCGTCGTACATATGGTTATGTCGAGAAAAACCCCAGTGGTTAGCTGATGGGGATCGATCCTAGACCGACCGCGCATCAGACGGGCACTGTACCACTGGGATATGCCGCCCGCCATAGTCTAAAAGCAAAATGTTAACAATAAACAACAATATACGAGATAAAATAAGTTATAGTTAAAGAAAGGGACAATTAAGGCATTTGACCTGGTATGCATTTTCAATGATATATAATGCACATTATTGCTTATATCAACAAGTATAATTGTATAGTTAATTAATAAAACAGTTAAATGTGACGGCCGTTACATGTAACGGGCACAGCCATTTTGTACCATCCCAGTGAATATGCCCTCTGGTGAGCTGGTGGTTACCAATACCTAATGTGCCACATCAGAAATTAGTCTTCGAACTGAAGAAATAAAACATACCTGATTTTTGCAGATACTTCGCAATACTCTGTAATAATAGCCATCCCAGTAAGCCAGCAACAATTATATATTATTTTTAATACAAAATAAACTACCATTGTCGAAGTGTTGAAATAACTGTATTGTTTTGTACATAAATTAACCCACATACTGAAATAATAATCAAAAGTGTTTTCTTAGTTAATTGGTCTTTTCTTTCAATGGCCTGCATGTACCTGTAGTTCCTGATTGGCAGATGCATATTTAGATGGTTTCCAGAACTAAAAGATGTGCCTTTTTAATTAAGATCACAGGGTATTGTGTGATAACTGCACGGACACCTCTCTAATCGTAATGGACATTATCAGCCATCCAGCTTTATTATTGTAAGTAATTCTTTCTAGACTGGGCATATGTTCCTATGAATCCCCCCTCCCCCGACATGTACATGTCTGACTAAATATTACTTATTTTGTTCTTTTGTTTTACCTCTTCTGCACATTTGCTGATACTGCAAAGTAGTACAGTATACATGTACACTGGATATGGAGGTAACCCATGCAAAAAATCATGGTTTTGTGAACATAGCTAAAACAGATGGGAGTCTGGGTCACAACTTTCAGTTTCTTAAAACTGTATTTTTGACTAATATGACTTAACAGTATCAACCCCAAAAAACAATGTATACTAGTTAACCTTGAAAGTGTAAAAACAATTGCCTAGTTCTCAGCATCTGTGCATTTACACCAGTCCTGGAATCAAAATTAATTTTAAATTGGTAAAACCACCTGATTTGATATATCTGGTTACCCACAGATTGCACAAAATGTAATCCGTAATCAATATAACAACAAGGCACAAATGTAAGTAGTGTTTATTCAGGCAATATACTTCAATTTTCACAATTGTTTTATGAATGTTATTTAAACAATTTTTAAATACCAAATTAGTTACCTATAATACAGAACTCAATTTATTAGTTATTATAACACTCATTTATGTAGGATTTCTCGTATTTTAGGCCGTTGGCTTAAATATAGAAAATACCACCTTGGAGAAGATAAAATTTTATCTTAAAATAAGTGGACAAAAAGATTATACTAAGACAAAAGGTGTAACTTAGTATATAATAAATATCGTTCCATAACAATCTTAGTCACAAGCACAATATGTTTCAATACTGGAGGAGGTGGCAGTTACAGGTATTAATTCTAATTTCAACAGGCGGGGCATACATCAGGGTTGAAAATTAGCGGTTACCTATGGTGACCTTTATTGGCTATGAGCGACTAAATTTTTTACAAAGGTAGTCCGTTGGGCAACCATCGATTTTATTGTCGTCTGTATTGTTTTATGTTTAAGCGATTTGCATGAAATAAGAACAGATCAGATCTAAAGTGACACCAGGCCCAATGCTTATAAACCTTAAAGTCCAGACTTTAACATCATGGCAGCGCCATTCAAATAGCATTATGTTAAAGTCTGGACTTTAAGTTTTATAAGCACAGGCCCAGGACTTACATGATGACATAACCGTCCACATATTACTGTTAAACGATAAGTACGTTTTTATGCTTTATAATATGATATATCATCTATAGGACAGCCACTCCCGAAGAAATCCTTTGCTGGAAATGTTACCCTTCTTGTATGTTTTTTTTAAATTATTTCATCACTCTTGCATTGCCACAAAGAGGAATGCCACCATGACTATATACATATATATACATGTACTAAAGCATGTGCAGTTCTACCTTTATTCTCTTTGTACAGCATTTTTATTTATTTATTTACTTCAGTCAAGCTACATACCTTGGCTTTTCAAGCATTTTGTCTTCACCCCTATATTAAAAAATGAGATTTAATATGTATAATTTAATGGTAATTTGTAAGGAAATATTTTTATTTATACTGGATTTCTTTCCTCAAAAAGTGTTATTTGAGTTGTTATGGGTTTAAAACTTCATAACATGTTTGTACATGAATTTTAACTTTTTTCATTATCAAGTTGCAAGCTAATTCATCGCTTTCCTTTTGGAACAAACAGACTATATATGTGAGCATTCAACAGACTGCGATAAATCCCACCCTCAAGAAAGAGAATGCCTATTAATAAAACTGTTCGTGTAAGGTCATTTTAAAGAGACTGCATGTCCTAAGACACCAAACCACCATTTGTCGTGTCCTTACTAGCTGTAGCAGCTTCATATAGTCCGGTTTAGGATATAGGTCCTCATTAGAAAAATTATAATAAATAGAAATATTTAGTTTTCAAAGTTTTCTTTGATGATTACAGTTAGGTTGACCTTTGTAGTAATTAAATGACCCAGTCTTTGTACATTTTTTGTTATTGTCATTACTAAGGCAAAGCATTTGTAAGTGTGATGTGTGGTCAGATGGAAATGGGTACATACTAGCAAAATGAGACTGGGCCCTGACATTTGGATGGATAATTAAAAAATGTTGTGGTCAACCCATATTGATTTTTTAAAATGCCAGTCGACAAATGACTGTAGGTTAAAAAATTGGTAGTCACTATTTAATCCGAGGCAATATTTGCTTAGAGATCCATTAAGAAATAAATGGTGGTGTGCAACCCTAAGTGTATTGCCATTGTTAACTTGTTGTTGCTGACTAACAGACTTTTTTTTTGAAGTCTGAAACAATGGAGCAAATTCAGGACAGACCCTTTGTGAATTTATGATACTAAGGTTTTTCACAAAGTGAGTACCAGAAAATTGCAATTTTCATATTATTGAGTTATTTAATTATATAAACATATTTAATATCTATTAATGTTTGAGTATGTTTTTTGTTTTTAATTTTATTATTATTATAATTTTTTTTTAATCATTTCATAGTTAAATCTAAAGATAAGGAAATATGACATTTGCAACTATAATAATGAATCTTTAATTCTAGTACATTTAGAACAAAAATGATATTTTAAATAGTAAATAAATAATTTTTTGTAACCGTGGGAAGATTTCTGTTGAAAAATATCTGAATTCAGTTAAACCCACGGGCTTCATTTCTTTTGAGCTTAAATACGGGAAACTCTAGTATATGATATTCTATTCTAATATTAGGTCACTGTTATTCATGAAAAGAATACATGTAAATACTGCTCACAATATTTCCTTATATAATGAAACAATTTAATGAGATTCCCAGAATACTTAAATACACTCTTCAAAAAAATTAGTGGAACTCTAATAAAAAATGTACAATGGCCAAAATTATAAGGTACATTAGCTATGGGGAATGGTTATATGTGTATTAATTGGCCAAACATTACAACAGGTAGTGCAGTATTACAGTAGGTTTTATGACCCAAGATCTTGCAGGATGATTGGGGTCAAAAGTGAAATTTGAAAGCTGACATTTATTTAATGAGTCAATCGCAAATTCAAACAATAAAAATGACTAAAAAACAATAACAACTGTATGATCAACAGAATGAAAAAGATTGACAGAAATAATGTTCTACAGTGATTAATCGACCTTCCTGGAAATGGTCAAAATTAAGAATGTCACCCCACAGTAAACAGGGCAATTGTTTGATGCATGTACAAACTATGGAATGTGTTTCGGTGTGTTGATAAACAAACCTGAACATTCTTTACTAGGATGTCTGTGGTTAAAATGTATAACATTAATATTTCTGGTTTCCCTACATTTTTGGAAGAGTATATATAT
>JAECMU010094116.1:0-12016 GCA_016106625.1 Dracogyra subfuscus | reverse complement strand
TCCTATTGACCTTATTTGGGCAAACTGTAAACATTTTATTGCTAATAATAACATCACTTTCAAACTGTCCGATGTAAAGGTTTTAGTGCATGCATCGTTTGGACGAATCATCAAAGACGTTTGCCAGAAGGCTGAAGATCATGACATGCAATAGCTATAGAAAACCAGTACGGTACCGTCAAAGAGATGGTGTCAGTGTTAGAACAATTGGCCCAGTTATAATTAACCTTGACAGCCAAACTGATGACAGCAGTGCAGATGACAAATACATTTTGAGACCACCCCTCTGCTTAGCTTGTTACTTGTGACTTCACCTGCTAGGTGTCATCAATATCAATTTCAAATCACATCTGATATTTTTATCTATAACAGGTCATTTATTGTCTTCTTCTTTCTTTTTTTTTTTTTTTTTTTTTTTTTTTTTTTTTTTTTTTGGCACCGGTTGTTTGAATACCGTCACAGGTCATGATAATACGTGTGTTAACAATTTCAAGACATACGACTGGCTGCTCCTAGGTGACCATGGCACCAATGCCATACGTCCAATAAAAAAAACTAGCACGGTGGAAATCGATTACACTGACGTATAGTTAATCTGGCAATCATGTGTCTGGGACACGTAATTCAGCAACAGGTGCAACAAATGTAAATATCTTTTAGTCATTAAAGATGTTAAAATTTGCTTAAAACCTGGTTTTTGAGGATATATAAGAAATAGAATGATACATTTCGTGTGTGTTAGATACCATATATCTCACAACCCCTTGTTAAAAAACGTATAAAACTCGCTTTCGCTCGTTAGATACATTTTAAACCAACTCTTATTATTTTCTATGTATCTATACATGTACATGCAAGCAAAGGCAAAAAGTACTGTTATTATACTGCATGGCAAAAGAAAGAAGATCAAATCGGTCGGAGACTTTCAAGTTATATGTACTGAATTTATACCATCTCCATGTACGTGTTTAACGGTTTATGCATCCTGTCAGCAAACGACGTCAATAAATTTTTTTTCCAAAATGTCCTAAATTTCCTGTCGATTTATAAACTGATTGAAATACCTTTTCAGTGAATCAGCTTACAAACTGACTGGAATTTGTACTAAGTTTACAGATGTTTGTTATGTTCTTTATGTTTATTTATCAGTAATGTATAGGCCTACTATTTTCAGATTAACTGATATACGCAATATGATCACTGATTAATTATGTTCACTGTCTACCACCGGAACACTGTGTATCGAAATAATTAATATTTGGTTTCCTGTATTCTTTAATTCTATGTAGCTTTCTCACTCAGATATTGCATCATGGGAAATGAATGCAGTTAAGTATTTTCTTGGTTTCCGGGACTATCGATTGCTTCCCGTTGGTGTCAAAGGGAAGTAACACATCTCGAAGGAAAATCCCCCAAGACGTGGCAGCTGCCAATAAGGTTTGTCATTTCCTAGCACACGTCAAGTGAATGGCTTCTGAACTCGTGCTTAAAACTGGTTGCAGTTTCGGGGGCATATTCTTCTTTCTTTTCTTTTCTTTTTCTACTTTTTTGGCGGATTTATTTTCTCTTCTTTTCTTTATTTCCTTTTTTCTTTTTCTTTTTTCTCTTCTTCTTCTTGTTTCTTGTTCTATTTTTGGATGATGTAGAAGATAAAATAACTAAAAATAACGATACTAGTGTTTATTTTCTCTAAAACACTTTTATTTTCACATGCTTTTACAATTAAATTAAATATATTGCACAATACCAAACAGTTGGCCCATATTGTTATTTTTCGTTTCAACCAGTGCACCACGACTTGTATATCAAAGCCCGTGGTATGTGATATCATGTCTGTGGGAAGGTACATATAAAATATCCCTTGCTACTTATGGAAAAATGTAGCAGGTTTTCGCTCTAAAACTATATGTCAAAATTACTAAATGTTTGACATCCAATAGTCGATGATTAATAAATCAGTATGCTCTAGAGGTGTCGTTTCACTTAATGTTTTGCATTTACCATAGTTTCTCACTGAAAAACCGATGTATTTTTAGTGCTGGAGTGTCCTTCATTTGAGTGGTGTCGTTAAACAAAACACTTTAAAACCAAATAACCTGGTGTCAGCGAACAAAGAAAACAAGTGTATAACATCAATAACATCAACAACAACAAATAATAATAATATCATTTAAATAAATAAATGTACAGGCCAGACGGAGACACGAAATATTCCTATAGTATGTATTCCTATTTATAGGAATAAAATGACTTATAAAAATGAAATGGTCAAAGTACTTGAAATTATTTAAATACAATTTTAGATTTAAAACGATAAATTAACTAGCAACAGTAACCAACGTTTTAATATTATTTGTACACAAATTATAATTTTTAACTTTATTTTTCACTACAGTTTTGTTGTTAACAATTTTATGTTCGACTAAAATCTAAATATGTTATTTTATTTATTGTTTTTATTTTTGTAACAGGAGCATTATGATATTGCAAAGATAAAATCAATTCAATCTGCATGTAATTGTTCTTATAATAATCTAATCTAAGCCTTTGAACATATAGTTGAGTATAGTTTTAATATAGTAGTAAAGTCTTGTTATCTTCCTGGACACATTGTTTTACTATTTAACTTGCTCTGTTTTGTTTTGTTTTTTAATTAACTATCCTCAGTTTGTAGCCATTTTAATTTCATTTCAACTTATTTTTCGAGCTTATATCCCATTAAGATTCAAGCACGCTGTCCTGGACACACACCTCAGTTATCTGGGCAGTCTGTCAAGGACAGTTTAGTTGTTAGAAGTTAGTAGTTAGTCAGAGAGAATAAGGTGTAGTGGTCGTTAAAACACGCTTTGGATTGGAGCCGGTACCGGGTTGTGAATCCTGTACCTACCAGTCATGCCCGATGGTCGGTTGCCATTTTAAAAGCTTTTCAGCAAATACATTTTTTTTGCATTATTAAAATACTCATATGTTCTTGTTTAAAATATAGATATCTATGTAACCAATGTATTTCTGGACATTGTAATTTTTTGTAATACAGTATCTCAATACTGATTTTTGTCTAACTAATTTCGTACGTTGAAAACTATTATTTCTTAAAAAGGGAAAACGAAATTTGAAATATTTCGCCCATTGGCCATTCCAAATGTATTTATCCCTATAATGTTTTATATTTACAACATCTTAAGGTCAGATAGTGTTTTGAAGGGTGTGAAACAGGAAAAAACAGGATGTATTTTCATTTTGTTGGGGGGAGGGGGGAATTATTGCTAGAGCTTTATAAAGTTATTATTATTATTATTATTATTATTATAATAAGCATTATTACTAACTTGGCGCGTGTCTCGGACTCGCACTCCATATATATAAACTAATAATAGATAAACATAAGCAGTCTAACTTTCTACGGAACGTATTTTTTTTTATCGATGGTGTATGTAGGCACTTGGATAGTATTCATTCATACATCCATCCATTCATTCATTCATTCATTCATTCATTCATTCATTCATTCATTCATTTTAACCAGATTTTCTTGTTTATATCCAGTAAAGGTTCAATCTCCCTGTTATGTGCCCTCGTGACTGGCATATCTAAGATCGTGGTATGTGCTATTCTGTCTGTAGGGGAAATGCATATAAAAGATCCCTTGCTGCTTTAAAAACAAATGTAACGGTTTTCTCCTAGGGCTATATGTCGTAATTATCAAATCGTCTGATGCGCGGTTTGTCTGGGATCGATCCTCGTCGGTGGACCCATTGGGTTATTTCTCGTTCCAGCCAATGCACAACGACTGGTTACAGGTATATCAAAGGCTGTGGTATGTGCTACCCTGTTTGTGGGATGGTGCATATAGAAGATCCCTTGCTACTAATGGAAAAATGATGCGGGCTTTCTTTCTCTAACACATGTATTTGTCAAAATTAGCAGATGATATGAATACATGCTAATATACATATTAGCATGTAGATCCATTGGAAAATAAATGGTGGTGTGCTACGATTTTGACTGCGCCATGGTTTTGTCGTTTAGATTTGACATCCAGTAGCCGATGACTAATAAATCAGTGTGCTCTTGTGATGCTGTTGTTGTTGTTTTTTAAACTCTGCCCAATTTACAATTTTATGCATAAGCACACAGAAACGCGGTCCTTTAAATCTGCAGTCTAGAATATATATATATAAAATTTTAAGCATTATATCTTATTCTGATTGGAGCAACATTCCACATTGGTTCCAATACGCCAAGTCAAATACAAATAAACACAATGCTATTTTTAAGCACATAAAAACTGTATATCTGTTTGTTCCTCGTGGACGAGGTGTAAGACTTGATGTGTGTATACTTATTAATATCTGACATTACACGAAGATTCCTCTGACGACGCACTGGGTAAACCGAGCATCTGCGTACTCCGTGACAGTCCGGTGAAATAGCTCTCAAAATGTCAGAATAACTCGCAAACAAAGGCAGTATGCAAGTATGGAGTCTCGTCGGTGGGCAGGCGTTCTTGCAGGGAGAAATAGGTTTATGTATACACAGAAAATTATTTCTTCATTCAGCGCCGATGGTCCAGCTTTTTCTGATGTGAAAAAGAATCTGCGATATCAATGGACGAGCGTTCGTGTTACTTCTGATAGACTGGTGGCGAAATGTCATTCCGTAATGTTACCGCTGGGTGCTGGAACTGACATAAAGCGAAACCAGAACTTGGTTTAACGCAGATAAACCACAAGAAATATGTCATGTTGTACGTCCACCCATATCCCGTGACGGACGTCAAGATACCGGAAAACACGTGTATGTTTACATCATACACAAATGCATGTACGGAGACGTGTGAAAAGTGAGAAAGATAATTTACGTCAGGGGATTCACATTATTAAAATGACAGTTTCTTCACATAAGTGTTCTTTATCGTTTTAGTTTATTTATTTTAAACTTATTTTTGTGCTTATTTCCTCTTAACTTTTAAGTACGTTGTCATGGGCACACACACCTCAACTATTTGTGTTGTTTGACTAGGACAGTGGGTTAGGTGTTAGTGATTAGTCAGAATTAAAGTTTGTTTTGTTTAACGACACCACTAGAACACGTGGACTTATTAATCATCGCTACTGGGTGTCAAACATTTGGTAATTTTGACATGTACCGTAGTCTTAGAGAAGAAACCAGCTACATTTACCGTTATCCACTGGTAGCAATGTATCTTTTATATGCACCATCCCACATACAGGATAGCACATGCCGCATTCTTTAATATTCCAGTCGTGCGTGCACTGGTTGAAACGAGAAATAGCCTAATGGGCCCACCGACGAGGATTGATCCCAGATCGACCGCACATCAGGCGCGTATTTTCCACTGGGCTACGTCCCTCCCCTGATTAATGAGAAAGACGTCGATGTAGTGGCCTTACACCCACTCACTGTGTAGTTAAAGCCGCTCTGGGTGGGAGCCGGTACCAAGACGCGAACTCACTACCTATTTAGCCTCATGTCTGATGGCTTAACCACGACACCGCCTAGGCTGGAGATTTTCGTCAGCAGGTCATTATTTACAATGGTAACTTAAGTCAATGTATGATACGTATCTACCTAATGTAAGTAGGAAGATAAGTATTACACGTTGACTTTAGTACGTTTATGGGGAGGGACGTAGCGGTTAAGCGCTCGCTAGGATCGATCCCCGTCGGTGGGTTCATTGGACTATTTTTCATTCCAGCCAGTGCACCGTGATATGTGTTATCATGTCTGTGGGATGGTGCATATGAAATATCCATAACTTGTAATGGAAAAATGTAGCGGGTTTCCTCTCTAAGACTATATTTCACACTTACTAAATGTTTGAATCCAATAGCCGATAATTAATAAATCTATGTGCTATAGTGGTGTCATTCAACAACAAGAATTAATACGGGGAGGATTTGCGCTTGTTTAGTATTGACAGCCTGTAACATTAACGTAATCCAGTTCAGTGGCGTTGACAAACAGGACTCCAAAGGTAAAATTAATTATTTCGCCCAAAATAAAAGGCCCAGGTTCTTTGGAACCCTCTCTAAAACCACGCCTGGTAGGTGTTTCAAAAATGATATAAATGGTGACGGGCATCTTATTTTAATACCCATAAAATGTAATATAATGAATTTAAAAAATACATGTCACCATATTAGGTAACCCTGCCAAAACACATTGACATTATAATGAATATCATAATTATATATATATGGCTCTGAATCCGTAGGATACGTACCAAAATGTTAAAAGAAAAAATCAACAGTGAATCTGCCCATGTCTGTGTAAACAATATTAAAACCAGTGCTCTATTACTGGTAGATCAAAGTCCGTGGCAATCTTGTCTATTTAAAAGTATGTACAAAAGATCCGTTGCTCTTATATGCTAGATGGAGTCTATATTATGGCATTAGCCCCCCCCCCCCTCCCCCCGACACACACACACACTCCTCACTATTCAGACCAAATGTAAAGAAAGAAAGAAAGAAATGTTTTATTTAACGACGCACTCAATACATTTTATTTACGGTTATGTGGCGTCAGACATATGATTAAGGACCACACATGTTGAAAGAGGAAACTCGCTGTCGCCACTTTGTGGGCTACCCTTTTCGATTAGCAGCAAGGGGTCTTTTATGTGCACCATCCCACAAACAGGGTAGTACATACCACGGCCTTTGATGTACCAGTCGTAGTTTAGGCTGTACTGAGGTACATGTACCATAAAACATAAACAAAAATTCCTTTGAAATACATTACAGTCCCACTACTCATATGGTCAAGTTTTAATAGTTCTAAGCTACGATAGTTCTAAGCTACGATAGCTCTAAGTTACGATAGCTCTAAAATACGATAGTTCTAAGCTATGATAAGCATGAGTGGAATGTATATGTAAAGTGTATATATTTGTTTAATCCTTTTACAATCAGAAAGTGTTTTCGCAAAAGAACAGATTGTAGAAAAATAAATTTCGTCTTGATTTTGCAACTGTGTATAAATATTGCTTGGTCTTTAGCGCCTATAGAGATACGACTGTACATAAATTGTTCACGTTTATTGTTTTGGTGTGCTATAATACAAACGTTTAATTCCTTGACATTAGTGACTTTACGAATGTTATTTACATATACAGTGATCGTCGTCTATTGCTTACTATCCAATTATTCGCATATCGTTGTGGCTATTATTAACCATACAATAAGCAGCTTTGTGTAATGCGTTAATATACTGAACAACAAAAGTAACATGGATATTTTCGGTAAATAGACTGTCAAAATGGGCCTAAAATGTGAACAAGACATTGATATTTTCAAAGACACATTCCAGAGTTTGCTTAAATTTTAAACATGTTATCGACTAACCTAGACTTTTTAACGATTGTAATTACATATTAAATAAAAAAATTGCGGCATAAAATATTAGTGGCTGTATATTAAACGTGTTTCTGGCCGTCTTAATATTTGTACTAGGTTAAATTTCCTAAAATATTTTGTTTGTTCGTAATACGATCAGAAACACATTGAATATACAGACACTGATTTTCTAAATAAGAAAATATATTTAATATTTAAGTTTAATCGTAGAAATATTTTATTAGTCGTAAAAATATTGCAATGCAGCAAACTCAGGAATGTCCCTTTAATAGACACAAAACAGATTCAATGTGAAATTTTAAATAAATAAAAGAAAACGTAATATTTGTTGCTCAGTATGTTATTGCGTGGTGAGCTATATAAAAGTCGTGTGTACACCACAATGTGACTTGTGAAGGCTTTATGACTTGGATTAATGTAGACAGTCATCCCTAGTAATCTGGGTACTACTGTGCCTAATATATATTTACCGTTGCCCAGTCTTTTGTAAATAATATGCTGTGTTTTGTTTGTATCAGGGGTAGATATGCGATTAGTTGTTACTGCTCTCTCTCTCTCTCTCTCTCTCTCTCTCTCTCTCTCTCTCTCTCTCTCTCTCTCTCTCTCTCTCTCTCTCTCTCTCTCTCTCTCTCTCTTTTCATTTTATTGGATAGTTATTTTTCTAGGATTTCCATATAAAACTAATTCTGCTTCTGGAAGTAAATAACTCTGAGTACAATACATTGTATGCGTGTAGCTAAAATTGCAAACTTTATATTTCCATAACATAAACATTTCAAATTTAAAAGTTTTGGAAGCAACCGAAATTAATTTAATAGGGTACCTTTAATGTTTATTTTCCTATACAGAAATAGAAACCTGCAGGGGAAACAAATCTAAAAAAGACCACCTCATAAAGGTTAAAAATCAATGAGTCTGGCGTTTTCTTCAAGCTGCGCCCATGTCTCCCGAGTAAAAACCTGTAATTAAGTCCTGTCTCTGTGAGCTAGTACAAGTAGCAGGGAATCGTCATCAGAGTATCGGCCATCCCACTCACAGTCCATACCGGCTGTCGGGCCGACTAGCCCTGGAATAGCCTACACTGTAAGTAATGTTTCTCGTCTTAAAGCCACATATCATAGTTTTTAGATAGTAAAATATAATGTAGTTATAAGGCCTAACTAGCGCTGGGGTGACCTGTACTATAAGTAATGTTTCTCGTCTTAAAGCCACGTATCATAGTTTTTAGACTGCGAATTTTTTTTTTTAATTATTATAAGGGCCAACTAGCGCTATGGTGACCCGTACTGTAAGTAATGTTTCTCGTCTTAAAGACACATATCATAGTTTTTAGATAGTAAAATATAATTTAGTTATAAGGGCCAACTAGCGCTGGGGTGACCTGTACTGTAAGTAATGTTTCTTGTCTTAAAGCCACACATCATAGTTTTAAGATGGTGAAAACATAATTTAGTTATACGGCCCAACTAGCGCTGGGATGACCTGTACTATAAGTAATGTTTCTCGTCTTAAAGCCACGTATCATAGTTTTTAGACTGCGAATTTTTTAAAATTATTATTATAAGAGCCAACTAGCGCTATGGTGACCCGTACTGTAAGTAATGTTTCTCGTCTTAAAGCCACATATCATAGTTTTTAGATAGTAAAATATAATTTAGTTATAAGGGCCAACTAGCGCTGGGGTGACCTGTACTATAAGTAATGTTTATCGTCTTAAAGCCACGTATCATAGTTTTTAGATTGCCAAATTTTTATTTTATTATAAGGGTCAACTAGCGCTGTGGTGACCCGTACTGTAAGTAATGTTTCTCGTCTTAAAGCCACCCTAGTTTTTAAACAGTTTAAAATATGTTTAGCTATTACAGTTATTTTTATTATTATTATTATTATTATTATTATTATTATTATTATTATTATTATTATTATTACACATTACTTACAACTGTTTTCTTTAAAAAAAAAAATAATAATAATAATTTCTTCTTTTTTTTTCTTCTTTTTTTCAAATTCAGTATCATGGTCGTCCTGGTGTTTGTTAAATTAATTTTAAGCGAAGTAAAAAAAGTTACGTGTTTCGAAACTAGGGTAAGCAACTTTAAATAAGCACATCGACAAGTAATAATACATATAAACGTGCACGTGTGTTCGTGAGTACGTACGAATATATAGACAGACAAACTGTATTTTTAGGGGATCTTTCAGTTCACCTTAAATGTTTATTTATGTTATAATATTTTAATGCAAAATCAAAACAAAAATATGTATATACAACTAGTGTATTTACCACCAATGTCTGTCTCATGACTCTTGATTATAGAATTATATATAGATATATAATGAATTACATTTCATTGTTTTGTGCTTCTGAAACGTATGTTAAACCTGTTAGTATACTATATGTAGTACCAAATATTAATGGTTTGAAATATGTTTTCATTTTTCAGTTCTGACTGTGTAATTATACGATACAATTGTGTTTATATACATGTATAGATACACACACACACACACACACACACACACACACACACACACACACACACACACACATTTTGTTATTTGTATCTTTCAATTATCGCTAAATGTTTATTTATGATATAATATTTTAATGCAAAAATATTAATGAAATTAATTAGTTTTCTTAGCATCTCTTTAGCATTATGGTTTAAATACCATAAAATTAATACACTATCATATATATATAATCATATATTATTGTATATATGTTTTCAAGAATGGTTACGTTACAAATAATTTCATATGTGAAATTGTTTAATTATTTTGTTGCATGCCCCTCGCTCTCGTTCTGGATCACACATAATGCTAAAGGGATGCCAAGAAAATTAATTAATTTAATTAATGTTTTTGCATTGAAATATTATATCATAAATAAAGATTTAGCGATAATTGAAAGATCCCATAAAATAAAAAACATATGTATATACAACTAGTGTATTTACCACCAATGTCTATCTCATGACTCTTGATTTAGAATTATATATAGACATATAATGAATTACATTTCATTGTTTTGTGCTTCTGAAAGATATGTTAAACCTATTAGTATACTACATGTAGTACCAAATATTAATGGTTTGAAATATGTTTACATTTTTCAGTTCTGACTGTGTAATTATACGATACAATTGTGTTTGTTTATATGTAAATATTATGTTTAAAATTGATTTTGAATTTACTAATTTATTAAACGGATATTGTTTTGTAATATTATTAAAAAACAATATAATAAGAAAATTGTTTACTATGTTTATCGATCTACCAGTTCAATAAGAGTACAAAAAGCTGTTAATTGGGGTTTTTTTTAATTAATAAGCTACGATACACAGTCTCTAATCTCTGATTTATATTCCATGATTTAATTAAATCCAATGAGAGGTTGTTTTTTTTTAAATCCTGCATTGCTTCTGAATTCACCTGCTCTATATTTGTTACATGTGGCCCATTTTAATTTTTCTCGTGAAAGATGTTTAATTAGCATAATACAATAGGAATGGGGGTGGGGTGGTTGTTGTGTCATTTCACTTTGTTGTCAGTACTGATTCCACAGTGATTTTGCTACAAGAAATGTTATTTTCATGGTTTGACAAAGTTAAATGGGGGGTGAGTCTTTTTTGTAGGTTTATTTTATATTTAATTTTGTTGCTCTTGGTGTTTATTTGGGTGGTGTTTTTTGTTGTTTGTTTGTTTGTTTGTTTGTTTGTTTGTATGTTGTTGTTGTTGTTGTTTACTTTTTGATTATTAAATTTTAAAAGAATTTTCTTTATTTTTTATTTTTTTTATTTTTTTTAACACAAGATGTTTGGTATTATTTTGTTTTGTTTAAATTGGGATTTTTGTCTTGTTTTATTTTTTATTTTGTTTTGTTTCGTTTTGGGGATTTTTATGCTTTTTGTTTCGTTTGGGGTTTTTTTGTGTGGGTTTTTTTTTGTGTGTGTGTGTGGGTTCTATAATGGTATATCGGGTTGGAAAAAAAAAGGGTTACAGTTGCGTGTAATTTTAACGTGCTCAAATACCACGAAGGTGTCGAGCATATTTGTCCCGGGTCCCGTTTCTGGATAGCCAGGGGCCCGACCCGGAACAGAGGGGGAAAGGGAGCCTATTTTTGTCAAGCATGTCTTTTTGTGATTATTTCCACAATATTTAGTTTTATACCGAAAGGTGCTTGCTACTGAAGTGAAATTCCACCTACCATGTAACCATGTTTAGGAACAAGGCGTTTTGCCATGTCTATACAGTAACTTGAAAGTCTGTTGTGTAGCCCGGAGACAGATACTGAAGTGTTTTCACCTGTGGAACTTACTTTTGATCTTTTGTTTGTCTGAGAAATTCTTAAATCTTGAGACACCGCACAGAGTTCACTTCTATTACAAGTGCTGGGAGGAGCGGTCGGGTTAAATTGATTTCACAAAGGGAAGCTTTCGGATAGAATTATTCATTCCGTTCGTTTGGCGCCACTTGTGCGTGAAACGGGTAAATATTCTGTTTCTGCATCGTATTACCACCACTCGAAGCCAGGAATTGTATACTCTTGTCAGTAGCTGTTTGTTAGTATGATCATTTTCAATATGGCATGCACGTGTTCGTTGTGTTGAATAAATAAGGATTTATATATA
>JAECMU010094060.1:0-10639 GCA_016106625.1 Dracogyra subfuscus | reverse complement strand
AAATGTCCGTCTAGCTCTCTTACAGTTAGAGTACTCGGGCTAACTGTTATCTTGAATTCAGCCGAGTCTTGAGATATACATTCCCAATAACACTTGGTAAGTTAAAGAACAATGTGTGTGTGTGTGTGTCTGTGTGTGTGTGTTTGTAAGTGTGTGTGTGTGTGTGTGTGTGTATATATATATAATGTTTGTTTTTTTTGGTTTTTTTAAATATGTTATTTAAAAATATATATATTCAGGTGCGAGTGCAAATGTAGGTTTCGAGGGTCGACAAACCCCCAAACACTCATCGCTTAAGCAATTTTCCCCAATACATTTATCCCTGAGAACTATAGGTATCAACCTCTCCCCTTTCAAACTTAACTTCATTCGCCATAGTAAAAAAAAACCTGATAAAATTGCTGCACACGCGTCTGATGTTTATTTGTATATTTGTTTATTTATGTAATATTAGGTAAGGAAGTACCTAGCGTCACGTCGTAACTTCACTTCCGGCGATGGAACGTCTGACACTGACGTCAGTGGCTTCTGGAAACGCCGCTCTCCAGTACGAGTGAGCTCCCCTTTGTGGAAGGAGCTTCCCAAACCGGATATCGAGATATATGCAATTAAGGTTTGCAGAGATGATTATGGTAGAGGCAAGTAAATAGAAAAAAAAAAATTATAAAAATTAAAGACATTGAAATATTTTGGATCATATTATTAATATGAATATTCACCAGTCTTTTTCTTTTCTTTTTGCCTTTCTAAATATTCGTAATGGTTTGAACTCTATATATATCTGTAATAATATTTTGAAATCTGTCATAATGTTTTATGCTTAAATCTATATGCTTATTATGTTATGTGACATTGTCACAATACTTTAGTCCTGTATTGTTGTTTTATGTTTACCACAACTCCATACACTGTTCTGATGGTAAGACCACAACGTGTTTTGTTTGGTGGGTTTTTGGGGTTGTTTTTTTGTGTTTTGTCTTGTTAGGCTCTGCTTCTTTTTTTTCTTTTATTGGTAGATTTTTTTTTTTTTTAGATGGATTGTTTTTTGTATTGTGTTCATAAGCGTCATTGTCTTTATCATTATCATTATATCTCTGTCTGTCTGTCTGTCTGTCTGTCTGTCTCTCTCTCTCTCTCTCTCTCTCTCTCTCTCTCTCTCTCTCTCTCTCTCTCTCTCTCTCTCTCCACATAACTGGTTCAACAAAGGCCATGGTTTGTGCCATCCTAATCGGAAAGAGTAGCCTACGAAGTGGCGACAGCGGGTTTCCTCTCAAAATCTGTGTGGTCCTTAACCATATGTCTGACGCCATATAACCGTAAATAAAATGCGTTGAGTGCGTTGTAAAATAAAAATCTCACTCCTCCCCCCTCTCTTTCTGTGCCTTTAACTCTCTCTCTCTCTCCCTCTCTCTCTCTCTCTCTCTCTCTCTCTCTCTCTCTCTCTCTCTCTCTCTCTCTCTCTCTCTCTCTCTCTCTCTCTCTCACCTGCTTACTCCATGTTTTATTGGTATTTGTACATGATTGTTGTACATACATGTATTTATGTCGATCGCCATCTATTTTTGTTTGCCTCCTAATAGCTGATGTATTTATCGAGATGAGGTTTTTAGTAAACATTCATGCATATATTACACACTTTAACATACAAAATAACAGACTAATACATGTTCTTCCTTCTATAAATGTGTCCACAATATACAACATTATAGAATTCTAACGCGGACAGTAGTGGTCGACTTGTATGTTTCAGGGACGGAGTTCTGACGAAGTCGTTATCAAATGGTCGAAGAAATACAGAGGTGAGTGTCGTTTTAAACTGATGACTATAATTAATATTTTAAGAGCAGACTGGTTATATTAGGTTGGCTTTTTGTGTGGTTTTTGTTTTGTGGAGGTGGGTTTTTTCTTTCTTTTTTTCTTTTTTTTAAATTTCTTTTTTTCGCGGATCCTGCTGAAACATTTGATTATTTTGGGTTCAGGATATATATCGTTAGACATGCCGCTGCTTGATATCGTTTAAAGAGACATACCCAAGTTCCAACCCGTGAAAATGAAAATTAACACTACATTTATTTAATCTACAAATCTGTAACACATTTGGATAAAGTTACAATTGAGTGAAACACGAGTCTGTGACTTTGAAATGGCGAAATACTCTTTTAAAATAGACTAAAATTCGACTCCATAATTGTTACTTCTCAGATGCACTTGCTTTTTAAAAAATATGATAATATATTTTGTGATATTAAAATACCAGGAAGATAAAAAAAACTTCGAATGTACGGAAATTGATATGACTTCAGTTATCAAACACGGCTATAATAGTCAAAAATATACCTTAGTGTTTAAAAACTAGGGTATGTCCCTTTAACGTTTGTCTACAGCCAAAAACAAATAATAAAAAAGCTAAAAAATATATCTAAACAAAAAACAAAACAAAACAACAACAACAACAAAAAATCCAAGTAAACAAATACATTAAAAAAACAAAACAACAAAAACAACCATACATGGGGGGAAAATCGAATATAGTCTACAGAAAAAAAAAGTATCATGGGTGGACCAGTTTCGGTGAGCATAAGCATTCGATTCTAAATCATATCAATATTTATACACAGACAGTTGTTATTCAAATAGCTACCATTTTATTAGTATTTCTACGCTTCAACTGAACACTAAACTGACCGCTATGTAGCAAAGATCACTGCACGTGCGTAAACAAATGTAGTATGTATCAGCAGTAAATATTGTTAACTACGTCACCCGTTTCGGTGTTTGAAACGTTTAGTCGTATAGCTTAGAGACAAAACTTTCCAACACAAAACATTTCAGTATTTTATCAAAACATATGTGTTGTTCAACAAAACATGCGCTTATAATAATTGATAAAACATATTTTAAATATTTTACGACAAATTATAAAATGGAGTCCTCGAGAACCAGTGTTAACAGATAACATTTTAGGAACACGAATATAACAAAACTTGTTTGGTTAAAATATATAAGCTGCATTCTGAGTTTTAATAAATATACAAACAGATATCCAGAAATATGTTTATGTTAAAACATATAAGGACCATATATTTTTGGCAAGTATCTGTAAAGAAAGGTTTGCCAGCAGACGCCGTGACAATCATGTGACTTCAATAACAAAATAGCAGTAAGCTGAGAACAGACGAAAATAGTTTTTAAAATTAAGTTTTGTTTCAAATAAGTCTTCAAAAATCAAAGAAAATGGGTGTTAAGAAATGTACCGTGTTGATGACTGGGTAAAGTTCGATCTTGCTTTCTTTGTTCGTTTTAACTTTATTTTTACGAACATTTCTGTGAATGCGACAGCCATTTGTTTACTTTCCCCATGCAAAAGTCAACTACGTCAAAAATCTTCAAATGTACGTGCTGTTGAGCACAAACGACGAACCCACCAAAATAGGGCCCTCACCGAAACAGGGCCACGGACGATACTGTAGAAAATTATGGTAAACATTTCCACGGTAATCTTTAAAACATTGAGGCCCGACATAGCCCTGTGGTACAGCGTTCGTTTGATGCGCGGTCGGTCTAGGATCAATCCCTGTCGGTAGACCCATTGGGCTATTTCTCGTTCCAGCCAGTGCTCCACAACTGGTGTAACAAAGGCCTAGGCATGTACTATCCTGTCTGTGGGATGGTGCATATAAAAGATCTCTTGCTGCTAATCGAAAAAGAGTAGCCCATGAAGTGGCGACAGCAGGTTTCCTCTCTCAATATCTGTGTGGTCCTTAACCATATGTCTGACGCCATATAACCGTAAATAAAATGTGTTGAGTGCGTCGTTAAATAAAGCATTTCTTTCTTTGTTTTCTTTACAGCGGTTACCCTAATATTCGCAGGAAAACAACCCCATTAAAAATTTATACATTCAAGTTTGATATTTGTATATACACTATGAAAACAACCCCATTGAAAATATAGACATTCAAGTTTGATATTTGTATATACACTATGAAAACAACCCCATTGAAAATATAGACATTCAAGTTTGATATTTGTATACACACTATGAAAACAACCCCATTGAAAATATAGACATTCAAGTTTGATATTTGTATATACACTATGAAAACAACCCCATTGAAAATATAGACATTCAAGTTTGATATTTGTATACCGGTACACACTA
The DNA here is from genome assembly GCA_016106625.1 of Dracogyra subfuscus. Classification (NCBI taxonomy): domain Eukaryota; kingdom Metazoa; phylum Mollusca; class Gastropoda; order Neomphalida; family Peltospiridae; genus Dracogyra; species Dracogyra subfuscus. The sequence continues at coordinate 6,477 of JAECMU010094060.1, read as the reverse complement.
TGAAAACAACCCCATTGAAAATATAGACATTCAAGTTTGATATTTGTATATACACTATGAAAACAAAGTAATTGCATTTCAGTGATTTTGAGACTTTAGTTGGGAAACAAAAATATTATAATTTTGTTTTTTTTCTTTCAGAAAGAAGACTGGCATGGATCTAGACAACAAAATGACAGCGGGTTGATAACCATCAACATTGCTCGATGAAACAGATGTTATATCTTACAAACCTGCATTATTTAGGTTCTATAAAACTTATTAATTTGTGTTTGTCAAGTTTTTGTTTCTTAAATAGGATGCTGTAAAGTTTCAAATTATGATCAAACTATAATGCTGCAAAGTTTCAAAATAGGATACTATAAGAAGTCAAAATAGAATGCTGTAAGGCGTCAACATATAATGCTGTAAGGCGTCAACATATAATGCTGTAAGGCGTCAAAATAGAATTATGATAAAATGTTACATTATTCATATGTTGTGTTCCTGAACTAATTTTTAATAGTATAGATAACAGGCGATACATACTTAAAGGGACATTCCTGAGTTTGCTGCCATTTTTAACATGTTATCGACTAATGGACACTTTTTAACGAATGTAATTACATATTAAATATATTTTCCTGCATACTATATTAGTGGCTTTATATTAAACGTGCTTCTGATCGTTCTAATATTTGTACTAGGTTAAATTTCATTTTATTTCCTAAACTAAATTTGTTCATACACAGTAGTGTAACTGAGTCTTTATTTTTTTTTGGGGGGGGGGGGCCTAAGGGGGGCCAGACCTTCGTCCGGGGTGGGGGGGGGGCAATGGTGTATTTACTGTGTACAATCAAATGTAAAATGGGGGGGGGCGACGGTTTGAAGGGGGGGGCGACGGTTTGAAGGGTGGGGGGCATCGGCCCCCCAGACCACCCCCGTAGTTACGCCACTGTTCATACATACGAAATTATTTGAAGACAAAATCCAGTTTTGGCTTCATACACATATTAAGACGATCAGAAACACATTGAATATACAGACATTGATATTCTAAACAAGAAAATATATTTAATATGTAAATTTAATCGTAGAAATATTTTATTACTCGGAAACATCTTAAAATGCAGCAAACTCGGGAATGTACCTTTAATAGACAAAATATTTATTATAAGTAATATGTTCTACCTGAATATCAGGAGAATAACTATAAACAAAGTTTGAAATATCAATGTCCTGTTTAAATAAATTACGGTAAACATAACATTCAAAGTAAATCAAATTCCATCGGCGACCATGTATATAATTTGTTTTTCAAACGAGTTGTTTTAGTAATGAGTTACTCATATTCGTCTTGTGACGTCAGGGAGTTATCAATTCCCAACACACTGTTAAAAATAGACTGGTCTCTTTAGACGAAACGATTCCAATGCTTTTTCTATAATCTCAGCTGTCATTACGCTTTCTTCTTTGGTAATCAGTGGTTTTGCTTTGCCTGAAAAAAATATGTTTACAACATGAATTAACATAGAGGCAATACGAGTTCTGACACTTAATATTTACACTCTTATCTGGTTAAAGGTGTATTATCATAATTGCAAGTTTCATATTTCTTTACTTTTACATTTATTTGTGCCCACTAATATAAATACACATTGATCGATTCCACACAAAATGTTTCAAGATCTAATTTGATAATATAAAAAGCATTGGGGTCCCAATAATATCTGGGAAGTACAGAGAAAACATCTCAACTCAGTTTAACGATGGCCTACGTGTTCAGTGAACTATCATCAGCAGTGTAACAATGACAAACATCAAGCTTTTCGATGACCTATCATCAACAGTAACAATGACATACATTCAGCTTTTCGGTGACCTATCATCAACAGAGTAACAATGACAAACATTCAGCTTTTCGGTGACCTATTATCATCAACAGTGTAACAATGACATACATTCAGCTTTTCGGTGACCTATCATCAACACTGTAACAATGACAAACATTCAGCTTTTCGGTGACCTATCATCAACAGAGTAAAAATGAAATACATTCAGCGTTTCGGTGACCTATCATCAACAGTGTAACAATGACTTACATTCAGCGTTTCGGTGACCTATCATCAACAGTGTAACAATGACTTACATTCAACTTTTCGGTGATCTATCATTAACAGTGTAACACTGATCTACATTCAACAGTGCAATGACCTATCATCAATACAATTAAGCAGTGAGCTCTCTTTAACACAGTCATGTAATGACTTACCGTCGATACAGTCGACGAAATGGTCTATCTCACTGATGTACGACTCTCGGAGACCTACCGTCAATGCAGTCGATGAAATAGTATATCTCATTGATGTACGACTCCCTGGATATCTGAGTAAAGGATTCCAATGACCTACCGTCGATGCAGTCGATGAAATAGTCTATCTCATTGATGTACGACTCCCTGGATATCTGAGTAAAGGATTTTAATGACCTACCGTCGATGCAGTCGATGAAATGGTCTATCTCATTGATGTACGACTCTCAGAGACCTACCATCAACGCAGTCGATGAAATGGTCTATCTCATTGATGTACGACTCTCGAAATCGCTGAGTAAAGGATTCACTCAGCCTCGTCATTCTAGCCCCGCGTCCCATGTCAATCACTTCTGACGAAACCTTTGGATTTTCCACTGTCGCCAGTCCATCTGAGCCAAATACCTTGCAAGAAAACATTGTAGATAGCACTATAGGAAATAATCCCATAGCCGATAATGTTAACGTATGTGGCAACAAATCCTACGTATCCATGTTAAATCATTTGAATTTAAATATCAACGCACTAATATATGGCGATCCCAACTTAACACAACAAGAAAACATCTCGTCTCATCTGCAAAGCAATTCACAATTTCATTGCTGAAAACAAACGTTTTGACTGATAAAACCGTTCACCTTCTCTTTTATTCTTCTTGTTTCTCTGTTCTACTTTATATACAGATGTTTATATTTTGACAGGTTAAATACACAATAGTTTTATATCCTTCAAAACTAAATGCATATCTTGTGCTTTCTAAAATGTCCAGGTTAACCCGTTAATATTCCAGTTGTATAATGTAGGGAAAGGTCTTTACAAGGTTGACCAATCCCATTTGTTAATCTAAACGTAAATAAATATTGTTTAAACTAAAATACTAGATGCGATGTATCAACCAAATTATGACCCATAATATAAATATTACAACCCCTGACTCAAACTATTAACTGAAGAAAGTGAAATCTTTGATGGCTAATTTTTATATAACATTTTATTTGTCTCACAATAGTCCTAATTTTGCATAAAATTATAGTAATTAGTTTTATCAGTACCCCATATATGTTTCAAGGACAATGATATCGACACGGGGATTTTGGATTAAATAAAATTACATACAATTATTGCTCAAATAAAACACTTTCTTTTTCACAGCACTGTCATATTTATCAACAATGACCTGACTGGTAGTATTAACCGTTCTATTAAACGTTAGGTCTACTTTGAACTTTGATCCAGCCGCGTGTTATTTGATTTAGTGTTACCTACATAGCATGTATGCAAAACATACAAGTATATTTAAGGTATCTTTTGTATATTTATCAAAACATGTATAGGCAAATTCAATACCAACCAGTGCCCCACGACTGGTATATCAGATGTCGTGGTTAGATAGGTCATATAGGGCTTAACGTGCACATTCAGAGCAAGCCTGTCGTGGGTCCATGCCGGCTCCTCCGTCTAAGACAGGAAAGGGTTTGGGGTAGGGTGGGGAGAGGGGCTGCCTGCGTTGCCAGGTGCACAGCAACCTGATGTGGTGCTTTTGAATTTTGAGTAAAAATATAGATATTGAGCAGTTTACAAATGTCCGCCAGTGTTTATCATTTTATACGTACCTCCAATCTCATGTCGTACCCGTATGCGGCATATCGACTGGCGTCAAGAGTTGCCAAGATGCCGCATTTATATTTGACGACTGCCACCATCGTGTCGGCCTCTCCAAACTCGGCCATCTTGGTGTCGTGTGTGTGTGTTATCACATATACACTCTCTGGTCTTTGTGCCCTTGTGATCCACACCATTAAGTCAATGTCGTGTACGGCCAGGTCCGATAGAATGCCGCATCCCGTGCTGGCTGGAAGAGACAACAATTTCAACGCATTACAAAACACTGCCAGTAATGCCCACATTTACAACGAAGCTGTGTCTGGGTGTGGCGAGTCTGGTGCTGTCAAAATACAGAGGACTTTCTATGTCGTCTGCTGCCAGATATGTAGTTCGCGCCGACACAAATCGTGTCATGCTCGATTCAGCGCATTTCTGGTACCATGGTACTCACCATGCCCAGGCCCAGGTCTAGCTTCGGCGTGTTTTGGGCCAAAAAAGAAAAAGGAAATTAATATTTGTTTAACAACATCTTAGCATGTTTTAAACGACAGCTTCTTGGTATCTGATACCAAATATATGGATATTTCGACTCTGAGGAGAAAGAAAGAAAGACCGAGAGAGATGGAGGAGAAGACAAATGGAGAGAGAGTGGGAGGAAGAGACGGAGAGAAAGACAGAATGACAGAGGAAGATAGTGACTTTAGGAGTCCCATTAACGTTATGAGAGAGAGAGACAGAGGGTAAGACAGACGACTGACAGGGATAAAGACAGTGACTTCAGAAGGACCATTAATGTTATGAGAGAGAGAGAAAGAGAGAGAGAGAGAGAGAGAGAGAGAGAGAGAGAGAGAGAGAGAAAAAGACAGACATACATACAGACACACACACAGACAGACAGACAGACAGACAGACAGAGGAGGGATAGAGAGAGAGGGAGAGAGAGAGAGAGACAGACAGACAGACAAAGAGACAGACAGACAGAGAGAGAGAGAGACACACACACAGACACATACATACAGAGAGAGAGAGAGAGAGAGACAGACAGACAGACAGACAGACAGACAGAGAGAGAGAGACCGACTGATAGAAAGGAGTCCCATTAGCGTTATGCACTGATGAGACGGGCACTTACATGAACCTACAGCCCCCAGAAAGTCGTATGATGGTTTAGGAGAGTCTCTCGATCTAAAGTTCAGCATTTGAATATCTCCAATCGACTTGCTATGAGCCGTTGATACCACCTTTTCGAAAGCAGGGTCAAACCGTCTGAGGAAAGAAAAGGACTGGTTACTTAAAGGGGCATTCCCGAGTTTGCTGCATTGTAAAATATTTCCGACTAATAAAATATTTCTACGATTAAACTTAGATATTAAAAATATTTTCTTGTTTAGAATATCAATATCTGTATATTTAATGTGTTACTGGTCGTCTTAATATTTGTAAGAAGCCCAAACTGGATTTCGTCTTCAAATAATTTCGTACGTACGAACAAATATTTTGTAAGAAATAAGATGAAAATTACGTCAGTACAAATAAAGAACGATCAGAAACACGTTTAATATAGAGCCACTAATATTCTGAATAAGAACATATATTTAATATGTAAGTTTAATCGTAGAACTATTTTATTAGTCGATAACATCTTAAAATAGTGCAGCAAACTCAGGAATGTCCCTTTAAGCATAGTCTGTTAAACCAACAATAACAACAAAAATTGAATAAAGTTCAATTTTATTTTGTTTAACGACATCACTGAAGCACATTCAATAATTAATTAATTCAGGGCCGTAGCTAACTTTGTTTGACTGGGGGGGGGGGGGGGGAAAAACTTTCACTTACGTGGTGAGCTGACAAGGGGAATCAGACTTACTGGTACATTTTAAGAAATAAATAACTATATAAAAAAAAATCTTCAAAATATTAGGGGGGGGGCAACTGCCCCCCTGCCCCCCGGTTAGCTACGGCCCTGTAATTAAACATCGGCTATTGGATGTCAAATATTTGGTAATTCTGACTCGCAGTCACCAGATGAAACCCGCTACATTTTTTCCAAAGCATAAAGGGATCTTTTATATGCACCTTCCCCACGAACAGGAAAACACATACCACGGCCTTTGTCGAGTTATGATGCACTGGTTGGAAAAACAAAATGTATATATAAAACGATTTTTGTAAAAAAAAATAAAAAAATTAGAACACACACTTAAGCAAAGGTTTCTTGTGACACTTCAGCACATTGTTTAAGCAAAACAAAACTACACATTTAATAATAACCCTGAACACTATTTAGGTGGTTATATCTTACACACGTGTAATTACATACATTTACAAGGCTTAAACCCCTGTTTATGTCTTACACACGTGTAATTACATACATTACAAGGCTTAAACCCCTGTTTATGTCTTACACACGTGCAATTACATACATTTACAAGGCTTAAACCCCTGTTTATGTCTTACACACGTGTAACTACATACATTTACAAGGCTTAAACACCTGTTTATGTCTTACACACGTGTAATTGCACACATTTACAATGCTTAAACCCCTGTTTATGTCTTACACACGTGTAACTACATA
>JAECMU010094047.1:0-10272 GCA_016106625.1 Dracogyra subfuscus | reverse complement strand
ATTTAAATAACTTACAAATATCCCATCAGGATCTTGAGGTGGTGATCCTAAAAGAGAAAAAAAAAAGCCGATCAGTCTCACTCAACTGCTTACACAGGCAGTGAATTCAATCACGATGTTTGTAAAATTTAATTAATAATTCTCAAATTATACAAGAATGTTTTAAACATATTTTTTTTGAAAGAATGCTAGCTGTCAGAGCTTGTCTGAACATTGCTTTAGTTGCACTGTGCATCCTGACGTCTGACCATTTTCTTTTATGATCCCTGGTCAGGTGCACATTCAGAGCAAGCTGTTGTAGCGCACGGCTGTCGTGGGTGCAAGTGCTTGCAAAGCAAGCTCTTCCGTCCAAGACAGAAAGTTGGGTGGGGGAGAGGCGAGCACCTGCACTGGCAGGTGCAAGGGAGCACCAGCAGTCCAACCGAAATCGGTAGCAGGTGGGAGTAGGTGGTGGTGCTATGGAATTTTGAATGGAGCATTAATAACATCCTGAAGTCTGACCATTTTCTTTTATGATCCCTTTATTCAGTTTCCTTTTAAATGTAAACCAATCACACAGGTATGCTAAAAACACTTCCTTGTAACATGTAACAAAGGGATGCAGTCGTTTCGTTCACTACAAAAAATCAGTTCTGGACGATTTGTACTACATGTACGTGGGGGCTAAAAAATTTATTAGATATATTGTACCCAGTTGTTTTTTTTGCTGCGTCAAAGATGAAAATAAATTATATTGAATTACATTAATTGGTAAATGTTTTTTGTAGTAATGCTCTGCAGACATAATTCTTTGGCCTTTCTATTTATTTGGTTATTGTTTGTTCCTATAATGTACGCCTTTCAGGCTACATGTTGTAGGATGCTTTTAGTACAACTAGTTTGGTTTCTGTTTGCTTTACCAATTAAGTGTACAGGTGTCCTCTATTGTGATATTGTGAAGTAATTAGTAATGCAGGCTCCTTACTGCTTGTTTCACCAAGTTGGAAACCGTAGCGTCTAAAACAACTGCCTTATTTCAAAGCTGCACTGTTAACTACTTGTATGTTATATGTCATAGGATGTTTTTAGTACAATATGCCCAATAAAGATAATCTTTAGCCCTTCCCTTTCAACTTGTCTAGTTTCTGTTTGCTTTACCAATTAAGTGTACAGAAGTAATTATGACAAATATTTCACAAAGTTGAATCATGTCGCGTCTAAAACAACATGCCTTGTTTTCTCCACTCCATAACGCGAGTAGAAGATGACATAAAACTCCAATTCTTGTTCAATGTTGTTCACTTTGGTTCGACTTCTCTGACAACACGCGATGAAGCTGGACTTATGTTCATGTGCTCTCGACTTGCCCCCCCACCTGGGGGGACTGCTTGTTAGTTATGGAAAGCTATTAGAGTGCCGCGTCGCTTACATCGGGTCACGGGCTACTGTGACTTTGGTGTATGGCGATGCGGTTACTCAGAAAAATAACAAGAAGGAGGAAACGGGCGCCAGGGACGGCACAGGAGAGAACAAAGCTGGCGGCTCAACCGCCAGCGGCGGTCCCGTCTGCGTCGCCGCCACCACCCCCACAACCCGAAAAGTCAGTTGTTTCAATGCAGACTGACCAGCTCGACGAGTCGACGCCAGTGTTGGACACCGCCATGTGCGAGACTCCACGGCTGGCGTCTTCCATTCCAACCCCTCCGCTTGTGTCCACGTCGAGACCCCCACCCCTGGGGGACTCCGCAGCGACCAAGCCAGATGTTGGTGTTGCGAAACGGAAGGCCGTCACTCCTCCGAGTGACCAGCCTTCCATCTCCGCCCGAGGCAGGGACTTCGTCGCCTGGAGTCTCGCAGTGTCGAAGATAAAGGCCCAGTACTCGAAGTACTTAGTCGGGGACACACCACACACAGCCTCACTGCCGGTAGGCGTCATCGAAGAATCGTTCAAGCGCTTTCCAGACGGCACTGAGGTCGGGATCCACGACATGGAGCTAGGGGACGGGACGTTTGGACTTGTGGTGACGTCGCGCCAGGATGGACTCTACAGACAAGGAATTCTATTCAGAGAAATGAACAACGCCACCGTCCATAGTGTCCTGAAGATCATCGCCGGCGCCCATTACGTCCAGCTAGCCAAGACCTTGCTAGACCACCGGTGGAGGAAACTGGTGCCGCAGTTCAACGCCAGGCACTTATCTCGTCCCCGTAGTCGCCAACCGTTCCAAGGGCTTAGTCGGACTTTAAATTTTTTGGCCGGCATTCAATTTTTTTGTTTTTCTTTCTTTTTTAAACAGTCCGAAGCACTTTATTTTGGCATCCCGTCTAAAATGCTCAAAATCTCCTTAACGCTTTCGGTCGAGCACTCTAATTTTATTCTTTGGACTTAATTTTTTGTCCAAACATGAGTAGTATTAAAATAACTCATTTTGGCTTTAGGTCTTTAACCTAACAACTAAATTCGTATTGCAAATTCTGTCCACCTTAAAGTCACCCCCTCACCTCCGGCTTGGACCATATAAATCGGACTTTAAACTTTTAGACCTCCGTTCAAAATTTTATGTCGAAATTGCTTCTTTTTTAAAAATATTATTAAATAGTCCGATCCTCTCTTCTTTCTCTTATTTATTTTTGGACAGTCCTTCTAAAATGCTCCAAATTGTATAAATATTCGGCCGAGCAGTCAATTATTTTTATTTTTGGCTTGTAACTTTTTTCATTTTTTTTCTCAATTTATTCTATTAACCTTTTTACTAAATGCTATTTTCAAAATTCTGCAACACTAACACACACACACCCCCCCCCCCCCATCCAGAATCAGGCCACCGATCTTATCGGAGGTCGGACTCGGGATGGGTGTGTTCGAAACCCTAGTGGTATATGGACACGTTAAACTAGTTTTCATCATCATCAACACTTTGGTTTCTTTTCCCCATATAATGAGTAATATATATGCATTTCATGCAAAAAGTGTGTTCGACCCCGCCAGGAAGAATTGCTGTGTGATGGGTGCTTTAAGTGGCAGCATCGAGTTTGTGATTCCGGTGAGTTGATATTTATTTCATGATTTGTGACCTTTATTGGAAGAGACTATAAAAAATGTATTGACATGTGTCAATGTGGGGTCATTTGCGGTCCTACTTGCCATTTCAAGTCTCCCTAGCGAGCCGCGTTGTGAAAGCATGCAGCTTTCCATCAACTGTGCTTCAGGGGAGGTTTTGCAGTACTTACCAGACGTTCCCTCTATACCAATCTCTCCTCTTATGCGCTACAAGAGTAAGTAGTATGATACTTAGCATTTTGAATTTTTTTAATATTATCGTTATGTTAGTTATATCATTTTATTAGTAGTATTGGTATTATTATTAGTAGTTGTATTATGTGTCATTATTTTAAGTGTCGTTTAAAATCATTTTATTTATAGGTCCCTGGTTGATATCCGGCCAATGGGATATCTGAAACGGATACGTTAATTCCATAAATTTTTTATTGAAACACCTGGATATTCATATACCAAAAAGGTAATATATCATATAATTTCAAACAAGTAATATAGATATAACATGTTGACCTGTTATATTTAACAAATCAGTATTTGCTACCCATTAAATTGTTAAATGTCAATTTTTTGTTTTATAGAAAGTGAACGGCGTACGAACAAACTGGACGTGCAATGTCAGAGGCACCCACAACTGGTGCAAGGCGACAGTGAACCAGAACGGCAACTCCTTTACCAGAGGCAGAAACAACCACAGCCATCCACCAGCACATCGGTTACTTAGCTTACTACGTCATGTACAATTTCTAATAATTTAATATAAAGTTTGAAAATATATTAATTCAGTTCTAAATGTTCAACAATATTTATTATTATTATTACTTTTTTTTGTTCATTCACCCAGATCAAGACCATTGCTGCAAAGGAGATTTTCAGATCAGCTAAGGAGATAGCAGAAACTGTTCACCTTGAAGACTCAGAAGGATTAGGTCTGGAATCCTGCACTGTCGACAGCTTGGCAAGAGAGGCAAAATGTCATCGACAAAAATTCCGACCAGACGACTCAAAAGTCCTGAACTTTGATGTATGCATAACTCATTTCTCTTCTTTTTATAATAGAAGCTGTAGCAAACTATTGACTAAAATATAGTCATATGTGAATGTAATTTTATAGCAGGTTTATGTTAATTAAGTATCCAGAACAAAATAATGTGTAGGCTTAATGAACAAGTTATTTATTTTTGCAGGTTGATGTTCAGTACTTGTGCTCTTTAGACAAAGATGCAAAGACATTCTTTCAGGAAGAAGAAGAAATGTTTTATTTAACGATGCACTCAACACATTTTAATTACAGTTATTTGGCGTCAGACATATGGTTAAGGACCGCACAGATATTGAGAGAGGAAACCCGATGTCGCTACTTCATGGGCTACTCTTTCCAATTAGCAGCAAGGGATCTTTTATATGCACCATCCCACAGACAGGATAGTCCATACCACAGCCGTTGATATACCAGTCGTGGTGCACTGGCTGTGACGAGAAATGGCCCAATGGGCCCACCGACGGGGATCGATCCCAGACCGACCAGGCATCGAGTGAACGCTGTACCACTGAGTTACATCCCGCACCTCACATTCTTTCAGGGGTCCGTATAAATATAAATGAACAGCGGCATTTGATATTTGCCACGCCAGCCCAGCTTCAACAACTTGGTCAGGCCAAAACCTGGTACGTGGATGGAACTTTCAAGATAACGTCACCCCCATTCATCCAGCTATTCGGATTTCACGCCTTCGTCAAATTGGGAAAGGCGCTGACCCAGGTTCCCTTGGCGTTCATCTTGATGTCAAGGCGACAGACCGTGGACTATTTAGAGGTAAGCATAAAACGGTTTAAAATATTGACGGCATCCCCTGTTTGTTAAATGAGTTATTTTAAACCTTAAGTACAACGCACATTATAATTTTCTCATGATTTATAGGTCTTCAGTGCCCTACTGGAAAAAATGGACCTCCAGCCTCAAGTCGAAAGGATCATCTCAGACTTTGAAGCGGCAACGTGTGCTGCGATATGTGCAGTTCTACCTCAGGTGGAAATAAAAGTATGTCATAAAAGTTCTATTAAAAATCTATTAAAAGTTGTACTTTACTTTTGTTGTTTTTACTGTAGTCTACTACTATATAAATTGCATAATTTTACTTTTTAAAGTAAATAAACTGAATAATACTATACTTTTCTTAAAGGAGGACACAATCATGGAACTGAAGAAACAAAACATACCTAATTTTTCCGGATGCATCCCAATATTCTTTAATAATAATCATCCCAGTAAGCTAGCAACAATTACTAGTATATATTTTATATATATATATATATTAGTATTAATTCTATAAAACCTTCGATTAAGTAGACTGTCCCATCTAAAATCACAAAACTGACCAATTACCTAGTCCCAAAGAAAAGAAAATCATCACTTGGGTATCGTCAGTGGTAGTTTTTGCTCGAACGTATCCTACCAATAGGTCTAACTCCATTTCGTTATATTTTTGCAAATTGAAATAGATTTAGTTAAATAGTTTATTATACTATCAAGTCATTTATGTTGTTTTACAAGTCAGGTTGATGAAAGCAAAGCGCCTTGTCGTAAATTAGAGCGTTTATTTACTCTGTGCATAACAGAGAAGTTCGACTGAGCTGACGTCACTTCGCCCCAAACTACACCACCGGACATCGCAAAAACAAAACAAAATGGCAGCCCCCAGTTAGCAGGAATAATTATGGGTTTTTATTAATTTTAAAAGTTTTTCATTTGTTAAAGTGTCAGTATGTATTGGTGGTCCGGGTATGTATCTTTCCAATACATAAGGCTCTTGTTGGAGTTTACTCTATCTTTAAGGATGCCTATTCTACTGGACACAAGCTGTATTCAAAAGAATACGCCTAGAAGTGCTTGAGATATCTTACAACAAAAGGGGCAGCGTACACAAATTTCTTAAACAGATCCTGTGCCTCCCATATCTGCCAGCGGATGACATAGAGAGTCAGTTCGACAGACTAAGCAGTGTAAACAACATACTACCAAAAGTGTTCAACGTCATGGTGTATGTTCGAAGCACTGTGTGAAAGGTGGACAACTGGTCCATATTTGGAATGCCAGTAAGTATTGAATTATAAAAAGGTCAATAACAGCATAAACATTTCTCATTGACATCATGAAAATGTTGGTAAATGTACGTGTTAGTATAATGTATTGTACAGAAAACTTGACCACACCACCTAAAACTTGTAATTCTGTTAATTGTGTTTTGTTTCTTATAATTTGTTATGCTGTTTTTTGCAGGACAAAAAGACTGTATTTACATTCTTTCTTATAAAAAAAATTTTTATTCACTTTCAGATTAGAACAAACAACAACACTGAAGGTTGGCATCAGTGAATTAACGCCAGAGCAACACGAGACGGGATACAATTTTACCTGCTGGTGCCTCTGCTTCTCCGAGAAGCCAAGTTGATGAATATGACGATGGAACAAGTGAGCGATGGAAGAGATGGACAGATGCAATGGTTGAAGCATAGGACCCGGCAGGGAGAAGTCTTTGCCATTTAGAGATGCTACACCAAAGACGAAATTACTGCCAAAAAATTAATTTGTGCTATTGCGAGATTATCCATTCATTCGTCAGCTGACTGTTGGACGTTTCTCTTCCAGCAGGGATAATATGTTAACTTTTGAATGATATTTGTTGTTTTGTTGAATTGTTTTTTAATGTACATTTAATTAAATTGGAATTGAAGACAACAAGTTTTTATTTTATTTCAAGGTTATTAGGCATATAGGGATAACATGTGATTTACACCATTGAAGGAGAACATGACATGGTGGTGAGTGGGGGGCATGTGAGATAATGTACTGAGCGAGGGAGGCTACAGTGGATAGAATTTACGCCATTGAAGGAGAACATGAAATGGGGGGGGGGGGGGTAATAAAGTCTCACCAGAGTGAGTGGACAAATAGTCTGTGGACGAATTGTCCGCATGATAATGAATACAAAAAGTTAATGTTGAATTCTAACTCTATTTTACTGTTTTGGTTATAGTATACCACAAAATAATGTTAAGAAATGATTACAATATCAAAGAAATAACTATTAACATGTTTGAAAAAATGCAGTCATTCGTACATAATCGCAACTTATCAGCTTTTTCCGTGCACGGTTAATACTGGTCGATATTTACGATCGATTCTTTGACACGGTATGGTAAGAAGATGACAAAGCGCATTGATAGATACATTTTTTTTCATTTGGGTGTGAAAGTAATCAAATTTAATATTTATTAATGAGATTTTTATATTTTTATTTTCTTATTTTTGAAGTTTACTTGCCCACGGGCAAGTTAGATCTTGAATATCAGTTGTCCGACCATCATATTCCAGTTGCCCCGGGTGTCGGGCAATACAAATTTGTAACCCCTGCTGAATAAACTGCATACTACTGATGTATTCCTATTCAACCCCAAGTCGTTTCGCCCTTATTCGCGTTCTCCCCGAATTATTTCGCCCTTATTATGAGTCGTTTCGCCCCTATTGTATAGTATGCAAAATTATGTATATAAAAATAATTTTACCCCAAATTTTGTCGTAACAGGCAACAAGGTTGTAGGATTAAACGTAAAGTCCAAAACAAAATGTTGACAACTAGGCCTACAATTAATTGGGAACAGGCTAAAACGGAACCACTACCAAAACGGAACCATTTTTGTTGGCGAAAACGAACGGATTGTGGCTATAACGGCACTGCACTGTACTGGCTAAAACGGAACCACACATAATACGAGAGAGAGAGAGAGAAAAGGTTTTTTGTTTTATTTAATGCTGTCACTAGAGCACATTGATTTTGTTTTATCTTATTACACCTGTAATTATTGTTAATCCCCATTAAAGTATATGGAAATATGTCCAATGCACACACGTCGACCGGATACATAGTCGCTAGTTTTCTTGTGATGTTTACCTCATTGGTATCTATGGATGGATGTAGCTTTTAAAATCATATTATTCAACATAATGATAGGAATTAACACTTACCAAATCTTTTGAGGTGTTATTACTGTAGACTTGATTGTCAAGCATTCAAGTTCCTAGACTTACACCTGTATTGCTAATTGCTAATCCCCATCAGCGATTCCGTCTAACCGGAGTGTCGCAGACTCAAAGCTCACTGCACAGCCTTACCGGGCTTGCTTGGTTAAGTACCCAAAAACCGATTGTTTGTTTTGTAAATAAATAAATAAACATCATTTTACTTTATTACATTGACTTCCTTCATGAGATCCGTTAGTTGTTACAAGGTACAACTGTTATTTTGTTTTTGATTTCGGTGCTGTTTTAGCCAACGCAGGTTCCGTTTTGTCCACATATTTTGGTGCCGTTTTAGCCAACACAGGTTCCGTTTTGTCCAATTTGGTTCCGTTTTCGCCTGGGGCCGTTTTGGCACGGTTCCGTTTTAGCTATAACCCCAATTAATTGCTCCTACCTTTATTTTTCATTAGATTTTACCTACATTTTGTCCAGACAGAAATCTTGAAAAAAAACTATTATAATAACATGGATTCCACATACTAGATGATAACCATGTTACCTGTATCAACTTCGCTGAGATCGCATGGGGCAAAAAGCATGTAATTTTGTGCCGGCTGCCATTTTGACTTTTTATAGAACGTAATAACGTGTTATGATATAAAAGAACATGTTATGACTTCATATTATTTTATTTGTTTGTTTAAAAATACCACTAGAGATCATTGATTTTATATTAATACTTTAGAGTCTTTCACCCCTCTTGAAAACTGCATGTATTTTGCTCTAAACTGGCTGTAACAAAAACAGACATCGATATGATACGGTCAGTTGAGGACTATATTTTAAAACATTTTAATAACAAAATACGTATAAATGGTGTTTATGGTTGATAAAGGGTTACAAATTGATAACCTATACCTGATTTGCAACTAGAGTCACGTAAAGAAATTCATTCATCATTCACAATCGACTTGTAGGTATTCCCTACATAAACATGAGGGCGAAACGACCCGGTATGGGGGTGAAACGACGCAGGACGAAACGACACGGGGCGATCGGGAATAGGGGCGAAACGACCTGATACCAATGAGATTTATGGCGAACCAACCCTGGGTGGGGAACAGGCTAAAACGGAACCACTACCAAAACGGAACCATTTTTGTTGGCGAAAACGGAACTATTTTCGTTGGCGAAAACGGAACCGATTGTGGCTATAACGGCACCACATTGTATTGCCTAAAACAGAACCACACATAATAAGAGAGAGAGAGAGTAAAAGTGTTTTTTAATTTAACGCTGCCACTAGAGCACATTGATTTTTTTGTATCTTATTACACCTATAATATGTATTGCTAATTGTTAATCCCCATTAAAGTATATGGACATATTTCCAATGCATACTCACGTCGACCGGATACATAGCCGCTAGTTTTCTTGTGATGTTTACCTAATTGGTATTTAACAGCGAGACCGCTACCGGTTAAATCGTTCTACGGTTGTTTCGCAATATCAGTCCTATTGAATGTCCATTAATAAACACAACATATTTGGGGGGATGGATGTAGATTTTAAAATCGATTGCTTGTTTTGTAAATAAATAAACATCATTTTACTTTACTACATCTGATTTTGTTCATGAGATCTGTTAGTTGTTGCTGTGTTTAAAAGGTAATAGAGTAAATTAGTGCCTTCAGTACCACTGTTTGGGACGGCAATGGTATGCCTTATATGCCTTAATTTTGGTTTTCATTTCGGTGCCGTTTTAGCCAACGCAGGTTCCGTGTTGTCTACAGATTTTGGTGCTGTTTTAGCCAACACAGGTTCCGTTTTGTCCAATTTGGTTCCGTTTTCGCCTGGGGCCGTTTTGGAACGGTTCCGTTTTAGCTATAACCCCCTGGGTGAATAGTAAGGGTGAAACAACGCAGAGTTCGAAATGGTTTTAGGGCGAAACGACCCCAAACATTGAAAGAAAGAAATGTTTTATTTAATGACGCACTCAACATATTTTATTTACGGTCAGACATATAGTTAAGGACCACACAGATTTTGAGAGGAAACCTGCTGTAGCCACTTTATGGGCTACTCTTTCCGATTGGCAGCAAGGCGACCCCAACTGTCAGTGAACTGAAATTCCTATGCTTACCCCAAATATATAACATCATTCCTCCTGATATAATACTCCAGCCACTCATTAAAACTAAACCAAGCTTCCAAG
>JAECMU010094043.1:0-11591 GCA_016106625.1 Dracogyra subfuscus | reverse complement strand
TAACTGGCCTCGGTGGAATAGTGGTTAAGCCATCGGACTACAGGCTGGTAGGTACAGGGTTCACAGCCTGGTACCGGCTCCAATCCAGAGCGAGTTCTCAAGGGCTTAGTGGGTAGGTGTAAGGCTACTACACACTCTTCTCTCTCACTAACCAACTAATAACTAACCCACTGTCCTGTACAGACAGCCCAGATAGCTGAAGTGTGTGCCCAGGATAGCATGCTTGAACCATAATTAGATACAAGTACGAAAGTAAGTTGAAATGAACTAAACATTTAAAACAACAACAGAGTAAAGGCAGCAGTCAGCAGCAGAAGACAGATTACCGGTAAACTACATTTGTAACCTCCAGCGAGTGGAAAACCGATGGCTTTGTCCAGAAACGGAAAGAGTAAAATGATTAGGAAATTAGATTACCCTGTTCTCTGAGGATCTGACAAAGGAAGAGATTCTTCTATCAGTGTTATAAATTATTACTCGCATCTAACAGAACTTTGGAAACATTTTTAAATTAAAAAAAAAAATAATAATAATTTTAAAAAGTTTCAAATATCTGGTCTGTGTAGACTGGTTAATTATTTTCATTTTTCAACAGAGGCTTCAATTACCTTACTGGGAATAATGTTAAAAGTCTGTTTTGTTTAACAATACCACTAGAGCACATTGAATTATTAATCATTGGCCATTGGTTGTCAAAATTAATATTTGATTTAAGTCTCACACTTACAGTGTCTTTAGAGGGAATCGGCTATATTTTTCCATATCTTTTACATGCACTTTCCAAGACTTATAGACATAACATACCCGGTACATGTATACCACAACCTTGATATACTGGTTGTATGGCACAGGTTAGAACAGAAAAACACAGTAAACATTTGGGAGGCCTGTTAGGGGATAATATACTTGCTTTAGCAGTAATATCAGAATACTTGTTAAATAATATATGGAGGATAATAAACGAGTTACTAGTTATTATCAAATTTATGTCCCTCATGAAATAATTTTCAGTTGTCACAAGCTTTAGCCAGTGACAAATGAAAATTATTTCACGAGGGACATAAATTTGATAATAACTGGAACCGAGTTTGTTATTCTATTTATTACCTCAACAATTGTTTTCTCTAAAAACCTTTATTTTCCACGCACATGCACGAAGACTAACCTGTATAGAAACGATGTAAACCACTTTACGCACTGTTCTGAGAATTATTATAACATTGTAATTTAATCATGTTCATAGATAATTTTTAAAAACACAAGTTTTCTTTATTCTGCTTCAAAATCTATAATGGATTGCATTAAAATGACATTTTGTTATTAATTTAACATAAAAAACAGAGACCCATAAACGCAAACTCTTTAAACTACAGGACATCATTTTAAGTGTTTGTCAAATAGTGATGACATCATATTTAGTACGGACAAAGTCACTGGTTTGTAAGCATCAAATTGAATAATAGTATTGTTCGTTAAATGCACAATATTTCTCACTGAGAAAATATGAAAAATGTTTTCCCTGTTATGAGTGCCTGCTGGGGTAATAAATAAAGTTACATGTCATATCAGCTCCGTTTTTACGCAAACAGACTAACCATTAATAATCTAAAATACTGAAAGGTATGGTCAGGGATGGTGCCTAATTAGAAATCATACTAGAATACGTATGCATGAACATGTAGCCTATAGGCATGGAAATAAATTGAAATGAAATGAAAAACAAATCTACAAAGCCAGGATTTTTCCACAGATTGTTTATGGGCAAGTATCTGATTGTGCTTTAATTAAAATCTACAATATTGATTTGATGCTGAGAAGACACACACTGTTCTTTTCTTCTTTCCTTTTTTTTTTTTTTTTTTTTTTTTTTTGCGACTGTTTTTTCAATACCAATTTAATGTCTTTTCAAAGAATTAAAAAGATAAAAGTATTTTGAAAGGAACTACATCGTTCTACGCCTAAAAGATCGATGTGTATGAATTCAATACTTGAAAGTTGGTTGCCATTGACTGTCATAATCAAATCTCATACATATGAAAGTCCTTCCCAGCAAAGAATATAATTTTCTTGCTATGGTATATATGCATTACAATTTAACCTATTATTTTCCGAATCGATTATAAATCTGCATAAATCAAACTGGTTTCATTTAATTAAGTAACTATTAAAGGTGCTCTTTCAATATTATAGTGCCATGCTATATTTAGTCCCCTACTGGTCCTACCAAAGGTTTCACCTATGTCGTGTCGTGTCGTGTCGTGTCGTGTCGTGTCGTGTCGTGTTGTGTCATGTCATGTCGTGTCGTGTCATGTCTGTCTTACATTCTACTGGTTTTCTTGACTACATGTATCTTTAAAGATGTTATAACAGGAAGGGCTTGACATTGTTGAATAAGCTTAATTAAGTACACCAAAGTCATCCATTCATTTTATGTTTTAAATAATAAACTTCAACTTTTATCATGCATAATCTTCTTTATTTTGTAACGTACGCATGTTCCTTAAAATCAATTGGCATTGCTGTAAATAATATATTATTGGACTCACATCATGATAAAGGAAATCAAGACAAAAATTCCCATAATGCCTAAATTTTAAGACAGGTCACTACATACTTTATACACTGAGGTGAACTTTGTGAACTGCATGTATATAAAAAAAACTTTTAGACTCAAGACTCCAACAGAGTCGGAGACAATAATGTCATAACAACACCATACAAATTGTATGTGTGTGACATCATTAGAGATTCAAAGGAAACAAAAAAAGAAATGTTTTATTTAATGACGCTCTCAACACATTTTATTTTACGGTTATATATGGTGTTAGACATATGGTTAAGGACCACACAGATTTTGAGAGGAAACCTGCTGTTGCTACTTCATGGGCTACTCTTTCTGATTAGCAGCAAGGGATCTTTTATTTGCACTTCCCACAGGCAGGATAGCACAAACCATGGCCTTTGTTGAACCAGTTATGGATCACTGGTCAGTGCAAGTGGTTTACACCTACCAAATGAGCATAGCGGAGCACTCACTCGGGGTTTGGAGTCGGTAACTGATTTAAAAATCCAATGCCTCGACTGGGATCCGAACCCAGTACCTACCAGCCTGTTGACCAATGACCTAACCACGACGCCACTGAGGCCGGTTCATTAGATATTTGAGTGTGGACTCAAAGATTCATAAGCATGGACCCTGATGATTTTGAAGAATAAAGTGCTGGCTTCTTAAGACAGATGCCTGATTAGTACAGATGGCCACTTAAGCAAGTTTCACTGTGTACATATATCCATCTATTTGTTTATATTGCTAAAAATCTATAAACTTAAAGGAACATTCCTGTGTTTGCTTTATTTTAAGATGTTTCTGACTAATAAAAATATTTATACAATTAAACTTACATATTACATATATTTTCTGGTTTAGAATATCAGTGTCTGTATATTCAAGTTTGTGGCCATCTTAATATTTGTGAGACGCCCAAACGGAATTTTGTCTTCAAATAATTTTGTACATATGAAAAAGGTATATTTTTGGAAATAAAATGAAATTTTACCTAGTACAAATATTAGAACGATCAGAAACACGTTTAATAATAATATACAGCCACTAATATTTTATGTAGGGAAAAATACTTCATATGTAATTACAATCGTTAAAAAGTCTTTTATAGTCAATAACATCTTAAAAAAGTACAGCAAACTCAAGAATGTCCCTTTAAATGTAATTTAAGGCACACAAAATGGTGCATACATTAGAAATTTAAAATTGGCATCAATTTAAGGTACATGCCATAGTGACATATCATACATGTAGCTTACGATATGTTTCGAAAATGTGGGCCCTGATCCACATCACATGCAGAAAATATAATGGTACTCTAATACAGGTTCTCTTTTATCAAATTAATTTCCACTTATGATAATGTTAACATTTTCTAATAAAACTGATATACCCGGGTAAGCAGCAGGCAGTTGACAAATATAAAGTGTGGCACCTCACATTTACTGTGCCTGTAAGGAAAAAGGAGGTCAAGTAGCAACTCTCAATTCTGCTGAAAATTGATGTTCTATTTTGCCAAGTACCTTGCACTGGTTTCGACCTCTATAGTATACATGTATACTGCATGACAATTTTATACTGAATAAAAATTTATTTATTTATTGGCAATGGATAATAGTATTTGCATAAATAATTAATCAATGTCACATATTATACCACCAATCACTGTCACTTATACTCTACAAATCTGTGATGGTCTTTGTCAAACTTTGACACAACATTTCACCGACTTGGTACAGCACTATATACCTTAAACGAAGATGCCAATCAACAAAATTAATGGAAACCTGATTAAATGTGAACTTTAACTGAACTGCAACCTGACTATAATCAAATGTTAATGGTAGTCAAAGGTTGGTGTTCTGCCATTACAGGCAGAACAAAACTGCGTTCTGAGATTCTTTTGAAAGCTCACACCAGGTTATTCCATGAAGGTATATGGCAAGTGAAAGGCACATTAAAATGCTGAAAATAAGCAGTTATACATGTAGTCACAGAAATCAGAGAGATAATATCTAGCTGCTGACCTGCAATAATTGCTTGTAATTCACTAAAAGCAAGAAATCTCAATACACTCTAATGCATCCAAGACTCGCATTGTAGACTGTATTATTGTTACATTATGTGTGTACACCTTTAAAAGAGATCAATGTTTTCTTTCATAATTCAAGACTGGCAGATGTTTAGGCAACAATACAGTGTAATTATACATGTAAATAAACAGGTTATTACCCTCATGTGTTCCGGTATTATATATATACTTGTCAATATCATACATTAATTAGGAATAAAAATCATACTAGCAAGCAACTTCGGCAAGCCACGGATTTCATACTTTTATCAACATATGCTGATAAATTATGATATCACAAGACACTCGGGGAGTATATCCTCTATTTATTATATTGCATATTCTGCCCATTATATGATAAAATATTGTACTTGTACCTCTTTCTTGCTAAGCTGGTGTGTCTTAGTTTTAGCAGCAAACTGCAATTCCGAAGCAGTGGGCTTTTCGGCATTCTTTTCATCCTGTAAACAAAAACATTAAGTTAACATAGCAAACCGACATTATGTATAAATTACTCTTTATTATATGCACTGATTTATTTCCTAAAGTATTTTTTTTTCGTACGTACAAAATTATTTGAAGAGAAAATCAAGTTTGGGCTTCTTACAAAAATTAAGACGACCAGATACACATAGAATATACAGACACTGATATTCTAAACAAGAAAATATATTTAATATGGAA
The DNA here is from genome assembly GCA_016106625.1 of Dracogyra subfuscus. NCBI lineage: Eukaryota > Metazoa > Mollusca > Gastropoda > Neomphalida > Peltospiridae > Dracogyra > Dracogyra subfuscus. The sequence goes on along the minus strand of JAECMU010094043.1, from coordinate 6,273 downwards.
GTTTAATCGTAGAAATATTTTATTAATCTGAAACATTTTATAATGCAGAAAACTCAGGAATGTTCCTTTAAGAATTTCAACGCAAATTTAAAGTGGAATCGAAACGATTCCACCACATTCCTTAATTTTACCAAATATATCTTTTCTAATTTGCTTCAGATGATTGCACTCCATCAAAATGTGACGCACCATCAGAATACACTGATATAGTGTGCACACTGAGTTGAAGGATCCTTCTTCATAATAATTGAATGTGTCAAAATATGAATGACGATGGATCACGATACAAGACAATTTCATCCTTCCTGCACTGCCTATGGAAGGATTGCCACTTTCTCAGGACCGGCTTGACAGAATGAAGCTTATTAGCAACCACACTGTTCCAATCATCTTGCCAAGTTGAAAAGATATATTGGTTAATATAAAATCAGTATATGGGACACCCATCCTGAAATAGGACAATTTAAATCCCAAGCAGACTTAAAATTGACAGTTGATTGACCTTGATGCCAGTATGGTTAGGCGCCCCTCAAAACACTTTTTTTGTTTTTGGAAATAGATAAAAAGACACACTTTCTTATCACTATCATAATTAAGAGATGTTTCAAATTCATATGGAATATTTGGAGACAAAAATGTGTATCTTCAAAAATAGCTTGATTAAAATATACCTTGAAATACATTTCTTAATGTGTGTCAAGTACATGTAACTAAACCCTTTAGCAACTGTAACATTAAACACTACAAAGACATCATTGTATACTAACAACTCAAAAATAGCCTGCATGTTTAAATCAGTGAGTTCTAAGTGACAATTAAACACATACCACATTTCCAAGATATATTACCATACCAAATTTTATATCATGTGATATATAGTATTGGAAATACATGTATTCCCTGGATAAAACATAAACAGTGCTTTGAATATATACTCTTCAAAAAAAGTAGGGGAACCTGAAATATTAAAACTTAATGTACCATGATTTGGTGTTTTTCTCTTTGATGTCAACTGGGGTGTAACTGCAATACCATGATATAACTGAAACAGTGTGGGTAACTGAAGTTAACTGCACCGTTTTTAGGCCACGCCCCTTAAAGACACATCAATCATGGTACAAAACAGTTATATCATTGGTTTTGATTTGTTAACTGTATTTAGACGGCGGGCACTCGACTCCATCTCATGCCGCCGTCTAAATACAGTTAACTCGTCAAAACCATGAAAGACCTATTACACATGTTCTGACCATAGACATCCTAGTAAAGAACATTCAGGTCTGTTTATCAACTCACCGAAACACATTTCATAGTTTGCACGTGCATCACACAGTTGCCCCATACACGTGCGTGGGGTGCCATTATCGATTTTGACAATTTCTAGGAAGGTCCATTAATCACTGGAACATTATTTCTGTCAATCGTTTCATTCTGTTGATCATACAGTTGTTACTGTTTTGTTTCTTAGTAATTTTCATTGTTTGAATATGCGATTTACTGATTAAAAAATAAAATCAAATTTTACTTCTGACGACAATCATCCTTCAAGATCTTTGGTAGTCATAAAACTTACTGTAATACTGAACTACCAATTGTAATGTTTGCCCAAATAATCCACTATTGTCATATAACCATTCCCCATAGCTAATATACCTTACAATTTTGGCAATTGTAAATTCTTATTAGAGTTCCTCTACTTTTTTTGAAGAGTATATATATTATTTAAGTCAAAATAATCAAATACCCCGGGAGCTCAACTATTGCATTCTGAACACTTGTCCTAGTTGAAGATAGGTTGTTCATGTTCCGTTTCAAACGTGTCTGAACATTCAGAATACAAGGGGTGTCTCAAAAGTTTCCTGAGTGACTGTGAAAGAGGTTTCACAATGATGCCAAAATTGTAAGTGAACTGTTGTGACAGCCCTCATACAAACACATTATGCTAGGCTCAGACTACCGACTGTCACAACTTCTACGACTGTCCAGTTGCTGTTCTGAACACTCTTACTACTCGATTCTCATTGTATACAACACCTACGACAGATTAGTTGTTAATCTAAGCACACCCATCTCAAGTCAGGAGTTGTGCAGCCACATTACAAAATTGCTCAATTGACCTTTAGGTCATCATACAATATAGCTGAAATAACAGATATAATAGCTTTTCCCCTTAAATGTTATGGTCTTCAGGATTAAGATAATAACTAGTTACTGACGTTGGATATATCTGCTTTATCCTGTTCAGGCCCAATGAGAAATTCTGCTTTGTAGAGCCTTGTGGAATTTCCCATTTTTACCTAAACAGGATAAATCAGATATCTGAGGTAATTAAGTAGTTATTCTCTATATAAAAAACACACCATAATAATATAGTACATGTATAAGTGATAAACCAGTGGGGGGGGGGCATTCTTACAATTTGTATCAGCATTCAATAATGTTGATGTAAATTACTGCAAGAAGATACGTACCATTAAATGCTGATCGAAGCAAAGTGTATTTCAGCTGAAGCAAACTACATTTGCCTCAGTATTTTATTATTTATTTTTGCTACAGCCAAGGCTGTATAACAACATGGAAAACCAAGACCAATGAATTTAAACCAGCATCTGTACACATAAGTGGCTTTACTGCCTTGCAGCAAGGGCATTAATGAACGATATTATTTATCGGGCCTTTCCCAGGGGAGGTTTTCTTCAGCGGTTGACAATAAAATTATGTGAAATCCTTGATCATGGATTAATCTACTCAGCTAACAATGGGTCATTCATACTGGCTGTCAGTTCAATGATCTTATTACATTACCAGGCAAGGCAGTTGAGAGAACACATTCCTGTCAACATTAGAACCGATAATGTCAACCAACGAGTGGTGCAAGACAAATGACCTTCAGGATGCATACAGTACACCGGCTTAAGATATGTGGGTTATAAAGACAAGGTCACACTGCATGCATGCAGCTGATGTACTAGCTGTTCAATGGCTTATATGTGCAAGAGAAGAAGACATTTGTTTTGTTTAACACCACCACTAGAGCACATTTATTAACCAATCATCGGCTATTGCATGTCAAACATTTGGTAACTGCGACATAGTCTTAGAAAGGAAACCTGTTACATTTTTTCATCAGTACATTAGTAGCAAGAGATCTTTTATATGCACATACCACGGCCTTTGTTCAGTTGTGGTGCATTAGTTGGAATGAGAAAAAACCCCAACTAAGGTGGTTTGATGCTGCAATGCAAGAACCTCAGGCAAGCACAAAACTGCAGATCAAGCTAAATCCTGCCCCTATGCTTAAAGATCATGGAGGTCATTTTAACGGAAATCTTCAGTGCTATATTATTGTACCTAGGGGACCGGCCTCAATGGCATCATGGTTAGGTTATCGGTCAACAGGCTGGTAGGTACTAGGTTCTGATCCCAGTCAAGGCATGGAATTTTTAATCCAGATACCGAATCCAAACCCTGAGTGAGTGTTCTAGCTGTAAGGCTCATTGGGTAGGTGTAAACCACTTGCACTTTCAACAAAGGCCATGATTTGTGCTATCCTGCCTGTGGGAAGTGCAAATAAAAGATCCCTTGCTGCTAATCGGAAAGAGTAGAACATGAAGTGGCGACAGCAGGTTTCCTCTCTCAATACTCTTGAGTGCCAAATAAACATACACCTACGTTTATTAAATTTGTGAAAACATTTCTGTGTCTACGCTTATTCAGCACCGTACGTTTATTTACATGTGAATTTTTTTTAACCCCCTATGCTAATTTGGCACTCAATGCTTATTACCATTCTTAATTTATTAAATGCTTACAAACAGCCTTTATTAGAAATTAGCGAGTTACATCTCCTAACCGCTTTCCATTTCGAGCGGGTTCTGCTGAGATTTATGAATGTAAGTCCCTGACTTCATAAATGTCCCCATTTATGCTTTAAAAGTAAATAATGATACAGGTAAAAATTAAGTTGATGAACTTTGTAATAAATGACCATGTGTTAAATATATCGAGATGAATCTAGCAAGCTGATTGTTTGGGCTTTCTTGCATGGAACCTTTGGAAAAAAATGTTCAAAGCTGCAATCTCGCCTAACATTAATTATCATAATTTCATTCAAACATAAAAACACACCTAAGGTTTTAATGAATTGTGTCTGACAGTAATACAGTTGTAAGAGTTAGATAATAGAAACATATGTTTATAGTGCGTCCCATGGGTACATATGCATACTTTCAAGATCTTACTACTGTTGTATTCTGTTTTCATTACTAGTCAATTTTACAATTTAGCTAAATTTCCAGGCCATATGTTAATTCCGCACTCTACTCTTATTGGGTTTTAAAAAAAATTCCACACCCTATGCTAATTCCGCCCCCCACTTTTAATGGATTTTAGAAAATGTTCCACACCCTATGCTTATTCAGCCTCTATGCTTATTAGGCACTCGAGAGTATATGTGTGGTCCATAACCATATGTTTGATGCCATATAACCATAAATAAAATGTGTTGAGTGTGTTGTTAAATAAAGCATTTCTTTCTTTCTTGTACCTAGGGGTGGAGAGATCTAGCTTAGTCAGTAGAGTGATCACCTGAGGTGCTTGTGTTGTAGGATCGAATCACCGTAACGGACCCATTATCTGGTGTTGCTTTTTCTTGTTCCAACCAGTGGACCACAACTGCCATATCAAAAGGCCATGGTATAAGTGTGAACCCGTGCACCACGACTGGCGTATCAAAGTGCGAATGTCAGAATTACCAAATGTCTGACATCCAATTTAACAGAAGATGATTAATGAGTCAATGTGCTCTAGTGGTGTCATGGATTGAAAAGTTGGTATAGAGCACTCACCTGAGGTGCTTGTGTTGTAGGATTAAATCACCTAAATGGACCCATTCTCAGATGTGTTTTTTTCTTGTTCCAACCAGTGTTATCACAACTGATATATAAAAAGGCCATGGTATATGTGCGAATGTTGGAATCAAATGTTTGACATCCAGTAGCCAAAGATTAATGTGCTCTAGTGGTGTCATTAGACAAAAACAAGTTTTAACACTTAGTAACAGGAAATGAGATCTATAGATCAGTTAGTAAAGTGCTTGCCTGCATGAGCCGGTACTGATTTGATTGGGACAAAGGTTCGAACCTTTTGGTAGATCCATATTCATGGCACTGGACACATGCTTATAAATTTAAGAGGAAACCTGCTGTCACCACTACTCTTTTTGATTAGTAGCAAGTGGTTTTTTTATATGCACCATCCCACAGATAGGGCAGTACATACTACAGCCTTTGTTACACCAGTTGTGGAGCACTGGCTGGCCAAGGGCAAGCTAGGTGCTTGAATCTTGATTGGATATCAGATTTGTTTGCCATAGGGTAAAATGGGTTTGGCGTCATACCCAAAAACAAATTCCAGATTTTTTATTTTAAGTTAACCTTTTGACAAAATTCATTCTTCTTACCATTACTGTGTGATTTTCTTAAACCTAACCCTAAACTTAACCCATTTTCTTTCTGTAGGAGGTGCCCCAAACCTACTGTTGATTGTGGTTGCATGCATTCAGTTTCATCAGACCTGTCAACTCTCCTGATTTACGCGGGAATCTCCAGCTTTTTTAACCTTTCTTCCGATCTCCCGACAAAACAATAAATCTCCCGATAAAAAAACAAATTGTAACAACATTGTATTTCACCGTCACTTTTCCGAGAAAAAAAATAAAGGGAAATAATTCTGAAAGGAAAATCACGGAAATTCACGAGATTTTTCGAAAAGTGCTGTTTACGAAACAAGAATTGTGGGATAAAAACCACGTAATCAGTTATACAGCCAATTTAGGCGCCATTTGTTTGAAAACATTAGTGTAAAAATGGCTCCGAAATGATCTGCAGAAGAACTGATATCTGCAAACTGCAGTAAAAAGAAAAAAATATGCAAGCAAATTTCAAGAAGCATGGAGAAAACGAGTTCCCGTGTATTGTAAACAAAACCTCCTTCTTTTTTACCAAATCTCCTTCTTTTTTAATATAAATCTCCTGCTTTCTCTTGAATGAAGGCTGACAGGTCTGTTTCATTGCACCATACCCCAAAATGTCTTTTTGGCAGAAACACTGGATATACTGGATGTAAGCATGTAAACAATTAAGTGACAAGGAAGCTAAGCTAGAGGTCATATACACTGTACGTGCCAAAGACAGTGTCATGCTTGAATCTTACTGGATGTAAGCATGTAAACAATTAAATGACAAGGAAGCTAAGCTACAGGTCATATACACT
>JAECMU010094020.1:0-11917 GCA_016106625.1 Dracogyra subfuscus | reverse complement strand
GAAAGCACCAAGACAAAGCCTAAGTCCCTGGTTGTGTATAGGATCTAACATTTGCAAGTAAGAAGAACATGAAATGAATTCAATAAGACGTTCATTTTACTAAATTTAACAAGTTTATGGAGTTTGTTTATTCTTGAACAATAATACTTTGTAACAAAATTAAAGTTTATTTTGTTTAACGATACTACTACTAGAGCACATTTATTTATTAGCCATCAGCTATTGGATGTGAAACATTTGCTAAATTTGACATACAGTCTTAGAGAGGAAACCCACCAAAAACATTTCCATTAGTAGCAAGGGATATTTTGATGTGGTGGAAAGAAAACTACTGAAATTGACACACTAAGTGATTTATTCAGACTGATAGGTTTACTAAGTTTATTCTTGTTGTTAAGACGATTTATCTTTTACTGACTTGAACAATGTACATTGTAGCAAACTAAAAACGTAAAAGAAACAGTTGTACTATATAAAAATGAACCCTGATTTCAGTCTCGAATGAAACTATCTGATGAGGTGAAAAGAAAATGAGTTCAAATACAACCATCTGTCAAAATTAGCTAAATGTTTGGTCTGTGTTCCAGCCACCAGTGTGCCTTCGGAAAGGTTTTTTTTCAACAGTTGGTAACATACTTACTTCTCAAAGGACCCATTTGAAGCCTAAACCTATTATTTTATTAAGACATTGATATGTTCATGACATTTGTTTATTCTTGAACTAAGCTGAACAATAATACTGTGGCAAATTGAAAACTTAAAGGGACCTGATTACCTGGGTCATCATTTGAAATACAAGTAATTATATAAACGTTACTGGTAGTTAATTTAATATCTACTATACTGACCTTCAAACAAAACAGTACTAAGGAACATTGATTTAATTTCGTTTATAATTTGGATAATAGAAACAAAACTCGTTAAACATGTTTCTGCTTTTATGGAATGACATTTCATTCCCAATGTGCCAACATACATTTCTTATGAATATAAATGTTATAAACATTTATCATATTCTCTTTGTTCTTCAGAAGTCTGTCAGTATAGTATGATCGAAATGGTGAAAACAGAATACATTGGTTTAAACTGTTTTTATTCTTTAAGTTCAGTTGAAATTATATTAATATAATACATTTAATTCATTCGCCTAATGAGATTTTTAGATTTTAATACTAATGCTAAACTCAGACTACCAACTGTCAGCAAAAGGTTGGGCAAATGTTAACTTTCACGACTTCTACTAGTTTGAGCGTTGTTACAATTCAATTATTGTTATACACATGCTAATGTGGTACACCGTGGTATATAATTTAAAAAAACGCGGTATACCGTGGTACGTTTTTTTTTTTTTTTTTTTTTTTTGGTGGTACCCAACCCAAAACTAAAATATAAGTAGTAAATTATTTACGTAACACGGACAACAATAGGAATACAATGGAAACGCCTCCATTACAGTGGAAATGCACCTCTGGAACAATGGGTCCCTGCCTCCGGAACAATGGTGATGTTTGCCTCTAGTACAATGGAGACGTCTCCTATTGTTCGTCTTTAGCACAATGGCGACGTCACTGATTATTGAGAGTAGTACAATAGAAATGCACCAGTTGTGTTGAGAGAATGACTGGCTTTTTTTCATATTTTTGGCGGGAAGGTTAACTTTGGAGGGAAAACAACGTCTTGTATTGAACTATTTGTTTAACAGATATTTTAAACACAGTTGTGACGAGTTCGATGGGGTCGCTTCAAAAGTGCGTTTTGACGCCATTGAAATGGGGTTTTTCACTGGATGTATTTATAAACGTGTTGAAACACGTTTTTGTTTACTTTATTAGAATCGTGGGTGAAAGGTTGTATTTATAAATGTTTATTTATAGGTATTCAGTGCAAGTGTGGAGCAACGCCATCTCCTAAAATCCGCGCCTGATTTTGAATGTAATACAAGACATGTATGGGAAATACCTAATCATGAATGTGATATTTGCGTATTGTGTATGTGTTTAGATTAATGATAAATAAACATTATATTTAATTGATGTTAGTGTTTTGTATGTAACGTTTCATTTTAAACCATGGCTGAACTAGAATGTTTGATAAAGATGACGACCCCTACAACAATTACAATAGTAGGTGGAAGTCGTAGTGCGAAAACTTTTTTTACAAAGCGTCTTTTGAAGAATGACAAGTTTGTGTTTGATGTAGCACCTAAACGTAATGTTTATTGTTACGTGGTATGGCATGATGTGTACACAGACATGCAACACTCAGTTCCTAACACACTGTTTTATGAGGGAATACCAACACAGGAAGAGCTGTACACGTGGGCAGACGAGGCACAGAAACATACGATGTTGGTCTTGGACGATCTGATGATGTCATTGTGTAACAACGAACTCATGTTGAAAGTTTATTCAACTCTGTCGCATCATTTGGGTATTACTTGCATTAGTTTACAACAAAGTCTTTACCCTAAAGGAAAGTGTTCTCGAACCACGAGTTTAAATACCCATTTGTTTGTGTTAATGACTAATGACTAATGATCAGCGCATGCATATTATACTTTTGCATCACAGATATTTCCCAGTCAGTCTAAATACTTTGTTAAGTCATATCAAGATGCCGTGCAAACAAGAAAATATGAATATCCGTTTGTAAATGTGGCACCATACAGTAATCCCGAATATGAACGACTACGTACGGGTATTTTACCTGGAGAACTGTGCACTGTATATCTTCCAAAAGACTAATATAAACCAGTGTTGTGTACGACAATGCTCATTTGTGCGATTGCATACGACATGAGCAAGCAGTACTCTTGGATTATTGTGACGTACCCACGTGGTAAACCAGAGAGAGTATTAGCGGAGGGTTCGCAGTGGTATAAAAGCAAGTCTGAAGCTACTGACTCGCTCAAACGTTTTGTTGCACGTAGTTGTTGAGGTGGTCCGTACTATTTTATAGTAAGAAGATCCGATTATGTTGTAAATTATGACAGACTTAATTAACAACAACTTGAGCTATCTAACACTTCTCAAGGTGAGCTTTTGATCCACGCATTACCCGAACAGTTCGAGCCGTTAATTGAAGTGATCTACAACATTCTACGTGGTAACATTCCAATCTTGGACAGTGTACAAAAACGTCTGTATTGATACAGGGTGATCATTTGTCAACTGGTCGATAGATCAGTTAACAAAAAGGAAAAACACATCTCACCATCTTATAATACCTAATTGCATTGAAGCGCTCTTAAACTACATGAAAGGGAACGACCTTGAACAATTACAGGTGACGTACAACAATATATTGAAGAGGAGCAACACACCGTGACGTACAACAATATATTGAAGAGGAGCAACACACCGACACGGATGAGTGATTCTACATCTATTAAGAGTGAATGTGAAGACCGTTCTATTAAAACTGCTTCGTCGTTAGAGAAACAAACAATGTCGAATAATGGTGATACAGATAATAAACATTATAGGAACTTATCAGAACAGTCAAACAACAATTCACTGCTATCTTTACAAGCTGCTATACTACACGGTGTTCCCAGTGCAAGACTAATCGGGAAATTAATGGCTTTGTGGATTTTTGTAAAGGGTCAGTTTGAAAAGGGAACATTACACTGGAATGATGACGGTGAACTACTTGATAAAGATAGCAACGCTCACCGATGATGATACGCTACACTGTGTTTGGTACTGATGCTACAAAGAAACTCATGGGCAATGAACATTTCATTAATAAATTGAAAGAATTAAATGTATCTCAGAAACTCTTGGTATTTACACAAAAAGGTAGTGGTAAACAAAGAAAACAAACACAGACATCTGTAAACAAGAATAAACAGTTTTATTTAAAAAGAAAAGCTAACACGGGTATTCCAGACATGAAGAAATTAAAAGGTGTTAGAGAAGTATTAAATTAAGTAAAGTGTTCTCTATTCTCTAGTATGGTTTCTTGATTATGTGTAGTAGTATAGTTTGTTTATTTTGTAGCATAGTTTCTTGATTTTACAGTTAACAATGCTGAAATATCATTCAACTAACATCACTCGTAACATTAATTAGTGTAAACATGTAAATTCTAATTATATAAAATATTAATGGGTGAAAATCAACAATTGATGTAAGAAATAATAAAACAGTAAATTCTTACAATATAAAATAATGAACAGTAAATTTTTACTATATAAAATAGATATTGGTGTAAATCAACAATTGATGCAAGAAATAATAACAGTAAATTCTTACATATAAATTTCCATTCAAAACTAGGGTTTTCTAGTTTGCTAAAAAAACAATTAAAAAAATAAATAATAATAATAATATTTAAAAAAAATAAAAAATAAAAAATAATCAAGTTATAAATTTTAATGTTGCTTATGTCGCTTCTGTTAAAACTATTTACAACTCTGACATTTCAAAGGTCACGGCTTTCTTGCAACTCTGTTGCTGCTTGCTTGCCTGTAGTGGGTCTTGATACGGAATGTAAGAGGTGAGCTGTAGATGTTGGTGTGACTTTAAGAGGAGAGACAACAGTGTGACATCAGGTGAGAAATCAAGTGAGACAGCAGGTGCAACTTCGAGAGGAGAGTCACGATGAACGGTAACAGAAGCAGAGTCGAGAGAGACATTGGCAGGACAATTGACTGGGTGAGACCACATTTTTAAAGACAGTTTTTGTCGTTTAGATTTGAAACAAAACAAAAAAACCTAAACAAAACTCAAAAACACAGTACAATAACTTATGACCTAGTTTCTGAAAAGAAATACAATTTAAAAAAAGATGTATAAGATTTGCTTTTCTAATTTCACAAAAGTGCCTGTATTTATACATACAATGTGGTGTTAAATTTAAAACCCAAATACATTTGTACTTTAATCAATTACTGTACTTAACACTTCAATAATTAAAAAATGTATATGTTAATTCATTACAATTCTTCTGTACATTTCCTATAAATATTACTTGATAACTGATACATTTCAAAACTATTGTTTTTAGTTTTCGTTTAAATAAAAGAAAATCCCACAACAGCATTAATAACAAACTAATTAAATTAAAACGAACTGGTAACAAATAGTTTTCAGTTTAGAATCGGTGTTCTTATCTGCCATCCTTGTAGTTGAAGAATACAATTCTGAAAACAGATTAGTATTTTGAATAAACAGCACAACAGCATTAGTGACAGATAATAAAACTAAAACAAACTGGTAAAATAGTTTTCATGTTAGAAGTGTGCTTAGAAGCTGCATTCATATGTGTCATCCTTGTAGTTGAAGACTAAACTTCTAATAACAGATTAGTATTTGAAAGTAAAATAAAATTAATAAATTTTAAAATTAATTCAAATGAAGAAATTAGTATTTGATATAACATTACTATCTACAATGAAAAAATTACTATCTAATATGAACAAGTTAGTTTTAAAATACAACTATCTACTATAATCAAATTACTCATATGAACAAGTTAGTTTAAAAAAAACCCTACTATAAATAAATTACTAATATAAACAAATTACTATCTATATGAACAAGTTGTAACATTACTATCTAATACAACTTAACAACTATTATAATATTTATTAACTTTGACCATAGAATATACTGTGTTGGTCTCACTCTGCATCTTGAATGCTACATAGATCATATTAGAATATTTATTACTTTTACATGTACCTTTGAACACAAATTAACAACTATTGTAATATTTATTACCTTTGAGCATAAGTAATAATATTAATTATTTGTAAATTGGTAAATCAAAGTACATGATAGATCTGTGTTGATGTTGAAGTCTGGTGTTCTGAGGAAGTCTGTGTTGGAGTCTGTGTTGGTGTCGATGTTGAAGTAGGTGTTTTTGTTCAAGTCTGGTGTTCTGAGGAAGTTGGTGTTGGTGTTGATGAGGAAGTATGTGTTGGTGTCGATGTTGAAGTCTGGTGTTCTGAGGAAGTCTGTGTTGATGTTGAAGTAGGTGTTGATGGTGATGTCTGACGTGTTGTTGAAGACGACTGACGTGTTGAAGACGTTGGTGATAATGTAGTCTGGTTTGCTATGAAAGAAAAAATCTTAATTTTTAAAAGAAATTAATACTTGGTGTTTTGAGAGGATTTACTTATATGTGCTTGTTCATATGCTGTTTCTAACATTTCATTATCTAAAGATTGATGTTTACCAAATTATCATGATAATCCTACTGTTTAACTTGTAATGGATTTGTGTCATGGTGTTTTTTTTGTGTGTTTTTTTTACAACCATCACAAATTTATAATTATTTGCTACATGCACTATCCTTTATCATGGATTTTCTCTTGGTCCTGTCAACGAGCATTATTAGGGTTAGAATCACACACACCAAGTCCCTCTATTGATCAAAAGATGACAGCACCAAGAGAAACCCCTTCCTAAAACGTTTAAAAGGAGGAAATGTTATTAACTACATTATTAAAAACATCAGTGCAGCTTTTCACCGACATGCAATCGACATCTTTTCCCTTAATCGTTTTAGAACAGGAAACAAACAGCCATTGATCCAAATATTTCCAAATTGTACCAACATTACTCGAACAGAACTAAACGTTAATCCTTCTGTATATCGTATTACACCGTGGTATCGTCTACACTGCATCACATGATTTCCTCTGGACTGGTAAACAACATTTGTACTGCTCCCCGTGTTAAAACCAAAAGACAAAACTAAAATGACAAAAGCCCACATGTTGAATCTCAAATCAGCTGACACTGACGCGGTAGAAAAATACATCGGCTATTGGGTGTCAAACTATGGTAATGGACATCAATAAGGTGATGATCAACATCAATAGAAAATTCAAGATAGAAATAAAAACAGTGTAAGTGTAAATACAAATACAAATATCACGGATAATATAACAGTGTAAACACAAATATCATGGATAAGATTACAGTGTAAATACAAATACAAATATTACGGATACTGACTTTTATTCCAAACTTTAATTTGTGCTGTATTGGCCATTCTCTAAGAGAATGTTACACCCCTGCACCACGGTGAGGTTACAGCACGCGCAGGGGCTGACGCGGTAGAAGTTCTATCCCTTTAATACATACAAGGTCTCACTAACATACAACGTTATCGTTAATTTGTATACATCTGTTAAACACTTAACTCCGTGCTATATGTAGGAGTTTTAATGTTACATTATTATAACAAACACTTTTTGAAATGTTAAATTTATTACATAAAATACAACGTACTAGTGTTCACATGAAATACATGATTGTGTACAAATTATTTTTACAAACATTTGAAATATTAAATTTATTACACAAAATACAACGTACTAGTTGAAATACATGATTGTGTACAATATACCAGTGTTACATGAAATACATGATTGTATACAACATTTGTAATATTACATTTATTACATAAATATAACATACTAGTGTTTACATGAAATACAATACAATATTTGAAGTATCTACATATGAATTTGAAAACAAATTTATCATTGTATAATTTATTTTCACCAAACTTATTCATAATATCGTTCATTCTTAGTTCAGTTTTACATTTTTGTAACACATAATACAAACAAAGATATCCTCATTTTGTAGTTTTTACACTTTGAAGCGATTTCGTATTGTAAACCTGAGACGAACTGTGTTTCTCTAAAAAAATCTATAAACTTCTTGTTACAGTACTCATGTGATTTCCCCAAACTATCGAACAACTCTGCTTTGTTTTTATCAAAATAGAACGCCACCCAGTGTGTTCCTGGAAGCTGAGAGGGGTCAGTGTTTACAATACACTCCCCAATGTCCACCACGAGTTATTCGTGGTATGGTAAAATATTACTCGAATACACACCAACGATGTACGAACGAAGATCTGGGTCACAGATGATTGCACATTTCATTTGTATACCATTCATGATTTTATTTAACACATTGCTGGTCTGATCGATTTCAACCAAACTGGGGAATTCACCATACACCATGCTGCTGACAGTCTTTGTCAGTGCAGATTTAGACTGCACTTCTAACAGTAAATTACCGTTCTTTAATACAATTAAATAATCAGTCCACTAAAACGGGTTCAAGGTTGAACACAAACAGTCCATTTCCCAACGAAAATTCAGTTCTTTCAATATAATTTCCACAATCCAGGTTCCAGCTATTACCACCTTCGAATAAATTCACGTATGCACTGACATCATCTGCTTCGACGGGTCGACCAAGCACAATGACTCCATCCAAATATAAACCCACCGTTTTCACGAATGAACTCTGGAAATTAAACGGATTGTTTATCCACTCACTTCGTCACTGCTGAGAAGAGGAAATGCTGCTCATTTTATCTTCGGTTTTCGTGAACGGGTACAAGGCATTAGACTTTTCAAATAATTTGTTGTGTGTTAAGATTAGAGCACTTGTTTATTTATAATTTACATATCTTGAAGTAAATATCTTGTAAAACGATCTTGTATTCTTGAGCAGACAAACAGGAACAGAGCTTCGAAATAGCTTAACTGTCACATCCACTCCCTTCACTAAATATCTGCCCATGTTAAAAATATCTTCACACAGAGGTACTTCCATAGTAAGGATTTTACTTTCAGCGATGAGCGGAGCTCGATCGGCCAGTCCAGAATTAGGTCCGTTAATTGGGACTGAAGCTGCGACGTCTTGGCCTCAGCTCCATAATTCAGTAAAGTTTGTATAATTGATTTGTAGGGATAGTGATTATTGACCGAACTCACCAGTTGACATTGTAGATATACGGCAACTTGTGACCACAGGTCTTGCATGAATAGATTTACTGGTGCCACGTGTTCATCTTTAGCTAGATCCGTTCCATCGAAATGACTGACCTTTAGCTTGACATGTAAACGACTACGTTTCAAATCCACGTAGTCGCTTCCACTGTTTGATATTTGAAATTCTACTGTTGACGAATCTGTAATTTGACTGACAGGTCTGACATCAACGTAGTAATGTTGAAACACGCTCGTTTGTAGTAATGTTGAAACACGCTCGTTTGGTATGGGGGCATAGTAAACAGGTCCAATGCATTAGGCAAACCTTCCGCAAAGTCTTTGTCTGTAAGCAACAACATAGCATGAATTGTGTTTATTTATACAAATATATCTTTTTCACTAATAGCCGATTTGTACTTAATGCGGGAGATTTACGTTTTATAACCCTGGTATGTTCCTGTTCAGCTTCGGCCCTTTTTACCACATCTTATGTTTGTGACGTCACTTCTATTTTAGGTTTTTTGTTGTTCACGTTACTGTTTACATGTCCACTTGTTTTTATAATTCCCAACTCCTGATCCTACTTACTTATTTGACTGAACAAGATTCTTTGTTCGTTTATCAAAATACTTTAACCATTTATTTACATCCAGAACATAAAGCTGTTTTTATCCATAATAACTTACTCTAAAAATGAATAACGTCGTAACACACTCGTGCTCTCTTTGATACATGAGACTGGAGTGGTAGATGCGTCTTTTATATGTATTTCCACATAGAAAATATATTTCACTACAACAAGAATGTTCCACATTGTATTAAACTCATACCGTGGACAATCTCGTAAATCAACATGTCTCAATAAAGGTACAAAACTATCGCCTACTAGACTGCTGACACAAATTACACAACACGTTCACTTGTAAATCGTTCATACTATGAATATCCGTTTCCTCAAATCTACAACAGACCAATCCATACACCTTCAAACGCTAGTCTCTGGTTTAATTTCACACGGAAATGATAGGGGTTGTTATCGGGAAACACTGCTTTTGAATCCGTGCTCTTCAATATAATGTACTTCTCAAATAGTACACTTTTCCTTCTTCTTTGTTTAACACTTTTTCGATTTTCCACAGAATGTCTTGATTTTTATTCACTTTCTGTAGTTCGCTCGTATAAAATATACCTGTCAGCACTTCGTCGTGAAAATATCTCAGTCTGTAGACTGGAATACTTTTGTCTACTTCTAGAATGTTAAACAACTCTTCTGTCCACCTGTTCCTTAGTGAACGATTTACGCATATAGCTGATTCTCGTTAAATCACCCACTTTAAATACAAATTTTGCTAATGGTTTCTTTACTTTAAGTTTCTTAACCATACTGATGACTCCACACTTTAATTTCGTTTGATTTATTTACATCGGCCGGGTGCCCACAGTCCCATGGACGAGTGAACTGTATTGTTATAATTGTGCACTAGATCTGCTAAAACGTCTATGTATTTTTGTGTATTGTTGTAAGTCGTATACCTAACAAGAAGCGCCCGAAGCGTCCTAATAAATCGTTCAACGAAGTTACTTTTGATATCTTCATTCTGCGTGACAATCAGTTTAATGTTTTCTTTTGAAAGAAACTGCTTGAATACTCCAACGAACTCTGTACCTTTATCAACCCGAACTTTGAATCCTTCTAATACCGTTTCCGGTCATTTGTTAACTAGTGGTATGGCCCACGCATATCTTGACAGTATGTCAATAACTATAAGTTGGTACCTAATTCCATTGTTAACTTTTGAAAATCGACTAACCTCTATCAAATATCAAACATCTTATCCTTTTTGTTAACACAAACACAGAGACATCTGAATGAACGGTTCATTGGTTTGTGCAAACTGTATGCATCTTTGTCATTGAACCATTGTGTTACTGTTCCTAACTTGTATGTTTGTAGAACGCCCCAACATCTCTGGCTTTACTATAATACTTTTCAAGTACATCTTTTAACGTTAATATCCAAATAGTCTTTGTCATGCACTCTCGTGGCGAGTCCGCGAAATGCCCGAAAAGTACCAAAACAAACGAGAATCGTTAAGGGAGACAACTGTAGACAAATTAAACTATCGTAAAGTACCGTAAAAAAAGCAATCTTGAGGTTGGCGTAAAACAAAACCTAATGTTAGCCCGATAACAAGTAGACTTTCCAAAGAACCTTAGCAGAAATAAAATAGGCAAATTTTATATTAAACACTATTTCTTAGCTGACACAAGCGTGACAGCACAGTCTTTACATTGATATGACACAAAATAAGTGTTAAATAAAACGGAATCTGCACACACGAGATGTTTCCACCTGCCAATGACATCATCTTCGTCTGTTTAGTCCACGCAGTCGTGTAGTATCGTTCGAGCACATCCTCGTGGGACAGTGTTTTGCAGGTATGCGTTCTCTCCTTGTCAACATGCATCTCATACACATTTCTTTACACAGACGTTAAATACGTTTACATACTTCAAACGTGTAACTCAGGGTTAACAAAATGTCGAAGGATTTTCTGTTTTCAACTGCATCCACTTCATCGTGGACGTATTTTCCTGATTATTATTAGCTTGGTACTGGTTGTTAAATCGCAGAAGAAACGCTTGGCATCCATCACACATTAATTACGTTTCTTAAACCAGAGATTCGATTTTTTTCACTATAGTTTCATCAAGACTACATTCCGATCGTAACACGTATTTCAACTGGTTTTGATAAACAAAAGACGTGTTTCAGCACGTTTATAAATACATCCAGTGAAAACCCCCATTTCAATGGTATCAAAACGCACTTTTAAAGCGACCCCATCGCACTCGTCACAACTGTGTTTAAAATATTTGTTAAAAAACATCTTTCAATAGAAGACGTAGTTTTCCCTCCAAAGTTAACCTTCCCACCAAATATTTGAAAAAAGCCGGTCATCCACTCAACACAATAGGTGCATTTCTATTGTACTACTCCCAATAATCAGTGACGTCGCCATTGTGCTAAAGAGGAACAATAGGAGATGTCTCCACTGTACTAGAGGCAAACAATAGATGACATCACCATTGTTCCAGAGGCAGGGACCCATTGTTCCGGAGGTGTATATCCATTGTAATGGAGGCGTTTCCATTGTATTCACATTG
>JAECMU010094019.1:1095-11307 GCA_016106625.1 Dracogyra subfuscus | reverse complement strand
ATATGCAGGTCCGTATGGAGAGATGAGGAGGCTGGAGTAACGAAGTCCCCCATGGATGTCCTCAAATATTATTTTTTAGCAACCGATTGACAAAATAGCAATATTTTAGATAACATGTTTGGTATTCGTTCCTTCAACATATGATACAGTATTAAATGAATTGTGGGATACTGACCGGCTAGGGGACGGGAAGGAATTAAGCAGCGTAGACATAAGATCATTTGGCATATAACAGCAAACAACATATGATTGAATAGAAATGTTTCTCTATGTGTTAAGGGAAATAAAGAAGAACTTCTATTAATCTATGTCTATTGCCCCTCATTCCTACTCTATAGAAACGTTTAGTTGCATCAATCTAGTTATAGGAGTCCGAAGCGGGAAAACCGTGGATCACTGCTTCCCCACAACTTTATAAAACATAATGCACTATCCACTCTCCGATGAAAATCAAATCAATATATGAGTGAACCTCCATCTACCCCTGTATTAATTGCTGTGATTTTGTTATTCAACACCAATACTAATGCCAAGGGCTTAAATAAATAAAACAACATTCAAAATTAATGTCAAGCTATCAATGATTTTGACCTTTTATCGTGACATATTTCCGTAAACGTCTACCTTAAAAGTAACAGACTAGGTATATTGATTGAAATTGAGAGAGAGAGAGAGAGAGAGAGAGAGAGAGAGAGAGAGAGAGAGAGAGAGAGAGAGAGAGAGAGAGAGAGAGAGAGACCAGAGACAGAGAGAGACACACTGTAATTGTTCTGTTTGTTTTACTATCACTAATACTGTTTATTATACAGCACTTACTGTGTGTACAATCACCACCTGCCCACCCTGGCTGACAACCGTTTTGACAGGTACCATTAGTGCGGTCACAGTCTGACTGACCCTCACACTTCCGATCATCACACGAACTGGAACAGCCTGCTCCATAGCGAAACTTATTTGTACAATCTAGAGGAAAGAACACAAAATTGGGTTCAATACACTGTATAGGCTGTATAATAGTGGCTGTCCTCCTATAGACGAGTCACTAGACAGAAATTCCCGAAATAACCACTATTGTGCCAAATGACGATTGGTCTCTGCATTGTACATAGATATGGTTTTGTTTATGGATATCAGTTTTGTCATTGATATTTATGCTATCTCAAAACAAATCATATTAACCAAATCTATATTTTAATTATATAAGAGCATATATATCTTAGGTAGACTGTATCAAAGCATGCATCTAAAGTACACTGTGTTGCATATATCCTGTCCCATATGTTACATCAAATCATATGGCTATAAAGTCCAATATGTTACATCAAAGGGTGTATCATGAGTCCAGTGTGTTATATTATTCATATATCGTGAGATATATCAAAGCTTATATCAAAAGTCTAGGATGATACGTCAAAGCAGACATCAAAATAGAAATATGTTACATCAAAGAATATATTATGTCCAATATATTACATTAATGTTTTAAATTATTTCTCCAGTATGTTACATCCAAGAATATATTATGTTCAGTATGTTACATCAAATAATGTATTGTGTCCAGTATGTTATACCAAAGAATATATTATGTCCAGTATGTTACATCAAAGAATATATTATGTCCAGTATTCTGCATCAAAGCGTATCTTACCTTGTTTACAGAGATCCCCAAACCAGCCAGTTAAACAGCCATCTGGACACAGACCAGTGGTATGATTACACGACGACATGTCTGCACAATTCCCACATCTTAGACTACAGCCTGTACCATAAAAACCCTGTTGACAGGCTGAAAAATACCCCCATATAATTTATATTTAGATTTCAGCTATAGTAGTCAGCAAACACAAACAGAATACTGAATCCCAACATTCTTGCAGTGTTTGTTCAATGAATTGTAACCAATTGTAATCTTTGTTTTCATGATGACTTGCATATAAGTATAATTCTAATGAGAATCATGAGGATGGGAAGGGATTTGACAGAACAGAACATTGCCATAACATAGCATAGTATAATAAATCCAAATCCGACGCACAGCAGCAATCATTCTTAAAACAATGGGTTATGGTTTGAACTGAAGAATGTATTACATATCTATTCAATCTGACTATAGTGATAAAGACATTTTGAAACCGTGTGAAATATATTGATTTGTTTATCTGGATTGGAACTATTAAATGGGGAATTCCAATTGTATTTTTATTGCAGTTAGCGACTTTCTTTGCTGACGTCATGTGTGATTTATGCGCCAAGGTAAAATTCTTAATGTTACGTAAATCAATGAAAGGCGTTTAATACCGATTGAACAAAGTTGTGTTATGACGCTAAATGAAAAACAGTTTTTGTAAAACATAAAAGACGGTATGTAATAAATACAGAACTTCACATACGTTGTTTTTGCTTCCTATTTATTGCAGAGAGAGAGAGAGAGAGAGAGAGAGAGAGAGAGAGAGAGAGAGAGAGAGAGAGAGAGAGAGAGAGAGAGAGAGAGAGAGAGAGACAGACAGACAGACAGACAGAGAGAGAGAGATTAACTTGAACACACAATGTAATTGTTATGTTTGTTTTAATATCACTAATACTGTCTACTACACAGCACTTACTGTGTGTACAATCACCACCTGTCCACCCTGGCTGACAGCCATTTTGACAGGTACCATTAGTGCGGTCACAGTCTGACTGACCCTCACACTTCCGATCATCACACGAACTGGAACAGCCTGCTCCATAGCGAAAGTTATTTGCACAATCTAGTTGAAAGAAAGAAAAAAATGTCTGTTTCAGTACTCTGAATAGGCTGTATAATAGTGGCTGTCCTCCTATAGAAATTCACAAAATAACTACTATTGTGTCAAATTCCGATTTGAGTGTTTTGTGCATAGATATGGTTTTTTTTGGGATAACGGTTTTGTCATTGATATTTGTGCTATCTCAAAACAAATCATATATCAAAACAAATCAATAAATTAATTATACAAGAGCGTATATATCTTAAGTAGACTGTATCAAAGCATGCATCTAAAGTCCAGGGTATTGCATACATCATGTCCCGTATGTTACATCAAATCATATATGGCTATAAAGTCCAATACGTTACATCAACTGGTATATCAAGAGTCCAGTATGTTATATGACAGATATATCAAAGCATATATCAAAAGTCTAGGATGATACGTCAAAGCAGACAATATGTTACATCAAAGAATATATTATGTCCAGTATGTTACATCAAACAATATCTTATGTCCAGTATGTTACATCGAAGACTATATTATGTCCTGTATGTTACATCAAAGAATATATTATGTCCGGTATGTTACGTCAAAGAACATATCACGTCCAGTATTTTACATCAATGAATATATTATGTCCGGTATGTTACATCAAAGAATATATGGTGTCCAGTATGTTACATCAAAGAATATAATATGTCCGGTATGTTACATCAAAGAATATGGTATGCCCAGTATGCTGCATCAATGAATATATTATGTCCAGTGTGTTACATCAAAGCCTATCTTATCTTATTTACAGACATTCCCAAACCAGCCAGTTAAACATCCATCTGGACACAGACCAGTGGTATGATTACAGGGCGACATGTCTGCACAATTCCCACATTTTAAACTACAGTTTGCACCACAAAAACCCTGTTGACAGGCTAAAACAATATTATTTATCTTCGGATTGTAGCTATAGTAGTCAGCAAACACAAACTTGTGCTATACTGAATCCCACATTCTTGCATTTTTTGTTCAATGAATTTTAACCAATTGTAATCTTTGTTTTCATGATGACTTGCAGATAAGTATAATTCTAATGAGAATCGTGAGGATGGGAAGGGATTTGACAGAACATAGCATTAGTACAATAAATATAAATCTGACGCACAGCAGCAATCATTCATAAAACAATGGGTTATGGTTTGAACTAAAGAATGTATTACATACCTATTCAATCTGACTATAGTGATAAAGACATTTTGAAACCGTGTGATATAAATTGATTTGTTTATCTGGATCGGAACTATGAAATGGGGAATTCCCATTGTATTTTATTGCAGTTAGCGCCTATTATTTACTGATGTCATGTGTGATTTACAAATTACGTCACATCGTATTTGAAACATTACCCAATGCTGCAATATAGATTCTTAATGATGCGTAAATCCATGAAAGGAGTTTTAATACCGATTGAACAAAGTTGTGTTATGACGCTATATTAAGAACAGTTTTTGTAAAACATAAAAGAAGGAATTAATAAATACAGAATTTCACATACGTTGTTTTCGCTTCTTATTTATTGCACTCGTTTATTTTGTGAAAGAACATATCACTTGACTGCTATGGGTTCACTATAGGAAGACAAGGGCAGAGAGAGAGAGAGAGAGAGAGAGAGAGAGAGAGAGAGAGAGAGAGAGAGAGAGAGAGAGTGAGAGAGAGAAATTGTTTTGTTTCTTTTAAAATCACTAATACTTAATAATGTCTATTATACAGCACTTACTGTGTGTACAATCAGAACCTGCCCACCCTGGCTGACAGCCATTTTGACAGGTACCATTAGTGCGGTCACAGGCTGACTGACCCTCACACTTCCGAACACCACACGAACTGGAACAGTCTGCTCCATAGCGAAAGTTATTTGCACAATCTAGAGGAAAGAATGAAAACATGTCTGATTCAATACACTGCATAGGTGCATAATAGTGGCTTTCCTACTATAGACGAGTCACTAGATAGAGATTCACGAAATAACTACAAGTGTGCCAAATGCCGACTGGACTCTGCATTGTGTATAGATATGGTTTTGTTTATGGATTGTTTATGTCATTGAGATTTATGCTATCTCAAAAGAAATCATATATCAAAACAAATCAATATATTAATTATATAAGAACATATGTATCTTAAGTAGACTATCAAACCATGCGTCTAAAGTCCACTGCATTGCATATATCATGTTCCGTATATTACATCAAATCATATGGCTATGAAGTCCAATATGTTACATCAATTGGTATATCATGAGTCCAGTATGTTATATGACAGATATATCAAAGCTTATATCAAAAGTCTAGGATGATACGTCAAAGCAGACATCAAAATACAAGTATGTTATATCAAAGAATATATTATGTCCAATATATTACATTATGTTTTTTAATTATTTCTCCAGTATGTTACATCCAGGAATATTTTATGTTCAGTATGTTAATCAAAGAATGTATTGTGTCCAGTATGTTACATCAAAGAATATATTATGTCCAGTATGTTATATCCTAGATATATTATGTCCAGTATATTACATCAAACAATATATTATGTCCGGTATGTTACATCAAAGAATATATTATGTCCAGTATGTTACATCATAGTATGTTATATCAAAGAATATATTATGTCCAGTATGTTACATCAAAGAATATATCACGTCCAGTATGTTACATCAAATAATATATTATGTCCGGTATGTTACATCAAAGAATATATTATGTCCAGTATGTTACATCAAAGAATATATTATGTCCAGTATGTTACATCAAAGAATATATTATGTCCAGTATGTTACATCAAAGCATATCTTACCTTGTTTACAGAAATCCCCAAACCAGCCAGTTAAACAGCCATCTGGACACAGACCAGTGATATGATTACAGGACATGTCTGCACAATTCCCACATCTTAGACTACAGTTTGCACCATAAAAACCCTGTTGACAGGCTGAAAATTATTTAATGTATCTTCAGATTTCAACTATAGTAGTCAGCAAACATAAACTTGTGCTATACTGAATCCCACTTGCTTGCAGTTTTTGTTCAATGAATTTTAACCAATTGTAATCTTTGTTTTCATGATGACTTGCAGATAAGTATAATTCTAATGAGAATCGTGAGGATGGGAAGGGATTTGACAGAACATAGCATTAGTACAATAAATATAAATCTGACGCACAGCAGCAATCATTCATAAAACAATGGGTTATGGTTTGAACTAAAGAATGTATTACATACCTATTCAATCTGACTATAGTGATAAAGACATTTTGAAACTGTGTGATATATATTTATTTGTTTATCTGGATCAGAACTATTAAATGGGGAATTCCCATTGTATTTTACTGCAGTTAGCGCCTATTATTTACTGATGTCATGTGTGATTTACAAATTACGTCACATCGTATTTGAAACATTACCCAGTGCTTCCGGAGAGTAGGATTCTTAATGTTATGTAAATCCATGAAAGGAGTTTTAATACAGATTGAACAAAGTGTTGTTATGACGCTATATTAAGAACAGTTTTTGTAAAACATAAAAGAAGGTATGTAATAAATATAGAACTTCACATACGTTGTTTTCGCTTTCTATTTATTGCACTCGTTTATTTTGTGAAAGAACATATCACTTGACTGCTATGGGTTCACTATAGGAAGACAAGGGCAGAGAAGAGAGAGAGAGAGAGAGAGAGAGAGAGAGAGAGAGAGAGAGAGAGAGAGAGAGAGAGAGAGAGAGAAATTGTTTTGTTTCTTTTAAAATCACTAATACTTAAAGGGACATTCCCGAGTTTTCTGCACTGTAAGATGTTTCCGACGAATAAAATATTTCTACGTTTAAACTTACATATAAAATATATTTTCTTGTTTAGAATATCCATGTTTGTATATTTAATGTGTTTCTGGTCGTCTTAATATTTGTAAGACGCTTAAACTGGATTTTGTCTTCAAATAAAATCGTACGTACGAATAAATATTTGTTTAGGAAATAAAATGAAAATTAACCTCGAACAAATATTAGAATGATCAGAGATACCTTTAATATACACCCACTAATATTCTAAACAAGAAAATATATTTAATATGTAAGTTTAATCATAGAAATATTTTATTAGTCGATAACATCTTAAAACATTGTAGCAAACTCAGGAAAGTCTCTTTAATACTGTCTACTATACAACACTTACTGTGTGTACAATCAGAACCTGCCCACCCTGGCTGACAGCCATTTTGACAGGTACCATTAGTGCGGTCACAGTCTGACTGACCCTCACACTTCCGATCACCACACGAACTCGAACAGTCTGCTCCATAGCGAAAGCTGTTTGCACAATCTAGAGGAAAGAATGAATTTTTATTTTTGATTCAATATACTGTATAGGTGCATAATAGTAGCTGTCCTCCTATAGACGAGTCACTAGACAGAAATTCACGAGATAACTACAAGTGTGCCAAATGCCGATTGGACTCTGCATTGTGTATATATATGGTTTTGTTTATGGATTGTTTATGTCATTGAGATTTATGCTATCTCAAAAGAAATCATATATCAAAACAAATCAATATATTAATTATATAAGAACATATGTATCTTAAGTAGACTATCAAACTATGCATCTAAAGTCCACTGTATTGCATATATCATGTCCCGTATGTTACATCAAATCATATTGTTATGATAATCTGGCTTGAATTATATAATATAAACGTTTTGCCGTCGTGCAACGGTTCGAGAGTTACAGACGACTGTTTCGCTGGTTGGAGAGAATAAATATAAACTGTGGCGGACATTTCTTATCATGTGTAGAAGTGACGAGTGGTGGTTTGCAGATGAAAGTGAATTACATAATGGCTTCCCTGAAGAGCGACCATGTACGTGAACAAGGTGGCTGATCTTTGTTTTGGTATCGGTACGTGCAGACTGTGATCAGATTTGTTTTGTGTCGGTGCGTGCAGACCGTGATCTGATTTGTTTTGTGTCGGTGTGTGCAGACCGTGATCTGATTTGTTTTTGTGTCGGTGCGTGCAGACCGTGGTCCGTGGAGCACCTGTCTGGTGGCTTGTCAATTTTGAAATGTTGCACGATATTCTTCAGATGAATGTATTCTTTTGCACACGTTTATAATGCCTATATAAACTGAAAGCCAACGTCCAAGCTTTAGATCTCGAAGTCAGAGTTTCTCCAGTCCAGTCCGGTGTTACAAACTCATCGAGGTTTAAAGGAGCAGCAACCCGTCCGACGATGTTTGGCAGCCCTTAACAGTCGTGAATTGAAACTTTTCCGTGATGGACTGATGTGGGAGTATCCAGAGTTGTACAAACTTTTATTTTTGGTAATTATATAAATTTAAATGCCAGAACTTTTGGGGGAAATATATAATTTAGAAATGTAATTTTTTATATAAAGAAATTTAAACACTTGTTACTTGTTATGTGTTTTTGTTAATAATGTGTGTTCTCATTTAGTTAGTTATTTAGCCAGTCTATTTGTTGGGCAATTAATTTATTGCAGGGAGTTGTGATATTGGATATCACACTGTCTATTTCTAATAATTGGTTGATTGCATGTGATAACGTAGACACATGGCAATTGTTAGTACCTTGATACGGGATAAATGAGATTTATCAATTTTGGTACACGTTACTTCTGCGGTCTGTTAAAGTTTTTACCCCAATTAGTGGGTATTGTGGGCCGGGAATGTAACAAAATGGCTATTAAAAGTCCAATATGTTACATCAAAGGGTGTATCATGAGTCCAGTATGTTATAGTATTGCATATATCGACATATATATCAAAGCATATATCAAGTCTAGAATGATACGCCAAAGCAGATATCAAATCCCAGTATGTTACATCAAAGAATATATTATGTCCAGTATGTTACATCAAAGAATATATTATGTCCAGTATGTTACATCAAAGAATATATTATGTCCAGTATGTTACATCAAAGAATATGTCATGTCCAGTATGTTACACCAAAGAATATATCACGTCCAGTATGTTACATCAAAGAATATATTATGAATGAATGAATGAATGAATGAATGTTTAACGACACCCCAGGATGAAAAATACATCGCCTATTGGGTCAAAGAATATATTATGTCCAGTATGTTACATCAAAGAATATATCACGTCCAGTATGTTACATCAAAGAATATATTATGTCCAGTATGTTACATCAAAGAATATATTATGTCCAGTATGTTACATCATAGTATGTTATATCAAAGAATATATTATGTCCAGTATGTTACATCAAAGAATATATCACGTCCAGTATGTTACATCAAAGAATATATTATGTCCGGTATGTTACATCAAAGAATATATTATGTCCAGTATGTGACATCAAATAATATATTATGTCCAGTATGTTACATCAAATAATATATTATGTCCAGTATGATACATCAAAGAATATATTATGTCCAGTATGTTGCATCAAAGCGTATCTTACCTTGTTTACAGAAATCCCCAAACCAGCCAGTTAAACAGCCATCTGCACACAGACCAGTGATATGATTACAGGGCGACATGCCTGCACAATTCCCACATCTTAGACTACAGCCTGTACCATAAAAACCCTGTTGACAGGCTGAAAAATCATATAATTTATCTTCAGATTTCAACTATAGTAGTTAGCAAACACAAACTTGTGCTATACTGAATCACACATGCTTGAAGTTTTTGTTCAATGAATTTTAACCCATTGTAATCTTTATAGATAAGTATAATTCTAATGAGAATCGTAAGGATGGGAAGGGATTTGACAGAATATAACATAGCATTAGTATAATATATCTAAATCCGAGGCACTGCAGCAATCATTCTTAAAACAATGGGTTATGATTTGAACTAAAGAATTTATATACCTATTTAATCTGACTATAGTGATAAAGTTATTTTGAAATCGTGTGATATAAATGTATTTGTTCATCTAGGTCGGAACTTTTAAATGGGGAATTCCCATTGTATTTTTATTGCAGTTAGCGCCTTTTATTTACTGACGTCATGTATGATTTACAAATTACGTCACATCGTATTTGAAACATTACCCAATGGTGCCGCAGAGTAAGATTCTTAACCTTAAGGAAATCCATGAAAGGAGTTTTAGTCACAGATTGAACAAAGTGTTGTTATGACGCTAAATTAAAAACAGTTTTTGTAAAAATAAAAGAAGATATGTAATAAATACAGAACTTCACGTACATTGTTTTCGCTTCCTATTTATTGCTGGAGTTTATTTTGCGAAAGAACATTTCACTGGACCGCTATGGTTCACTGGGGCGGATCCAGCTTTTCTGATGAGGGAGGGTCCAAGACAAAAAGGGCACCATTACATTATGAAAAGGCACTATTGACAAATTACACACGGTTCACATAGACCATAATATAATAGTGCTACAACAGGGACGCTGGCATAATAATAATAATT